>CM034362.1:21131780-21154141 GCA_019925275.1 Mytilus edulis
CGCGAACACGTGGTCACACGTTTGGAATTAGCAGGGAGGAACTATAGTGTTTTGACATTTTATGTGACTGTTTATTTTATCTTCTATTATAAATCACCGGATTATAAATACTACGCAGTTTTTAACCTACAGCAGAGAATCTGACATTGTAAACAATAAGGCAATTAAATATCATCTGGTTTCTATCTTTCATACTTTTCTATGTATGTATCTATGAAATAGTTCAGTTTAATAAAATGTAGTTATAGAAGCAGTCACGTTTATTTAGTATAGTTGTGTTATATATATAAGAACCCAAATGCAGTTATAAATACACAACATTACCCATAATCCTTTACAGAGTTTCTCAAGTACAAAACAATAACTATATATAATCTTCCTTATGAAAGAAATATATATTAAAAACCAGAGTTTATCTTTTTCATTATTTGGTTTTATCTAAGGAAGCCAAACCAGAAATGGTTTAATATTAAACTGTGGATTTATTGAAACGAGTGCCAATAAAGATAGAAAATTGCATACTATATTTCATATTTATTTCTTTTGTTTAGTGTATTACGAACATTTAGGATGCTTTCTAGACTCGGAGAATAGAACGGTACCTTATGAAAAGATATATTCAGACTACATGACCATTACTAGATGTTCAAAATATTGTTGTTCTATGTCTAATTATACCTACATTGGAACAGAAGTAAGTATAATTGATTGTTTCTTGTTATAGCAGACATTGCTTTTTTTCGTGAGTTCGAACCCCAGCCGGGTCTTACCAAAGACTTTAACGTTGGTATTTGCTGCTTCTCAAATAGTACACGGTATTAAGGAGTAAGAGCGATGATTGGTCGTCTCGGAGTCATAATGATGTGTCCGGGTAATTGGCATGTTTTTCTGCGGCCTGTTACCTTGTAAATTAGCACGTTAAAATCTGACTCAGCGTGTCGGTCTTGTGCAAAGGAGGGTAAATATTCATATTACATTAATATATTCTCGTCTTGAATATGCATATTACTTTGCCATCCGTCATCATCATCATTATCTTATATTTCTTAATTGGTTTTTTGTCTCTTTTAATCTTCATTTATTGAAAGAAACGGCCGTTTTTAAGTTGGGCTGAATTTTAAATTTTAACAATATATTATAGAAAGTAGCATTAACCCAATTCAAATTTCGAAAATTTTGGCCGTTTGAATCATTAGTGATTTTCAAATTTATTTGTAGCTTTTGTTAAATATTAGTATTTTTAGTAGCAAAGTTTCATGTCGTTTGGTGCCATTGATTATTCTTCATAAACGGAATCAGAAATACACATAATCGCTTTTTTTTGGAAACAGAAACTCTTCGCCCCAAGTTTTTTTCGGGGCTCGTGTTGCTCAGTTTTTAGTTTTCTATGTCTAGGTTAATGTACTATTGTTTGTTTGTTGGTCTTTTTTTCTATTTTTAGCCATGGCGTTGTCAGTTTTTTTTTTCGACTGACGAGTTTGAATTTCCACCCTGATATCTTTCCCCACTCTTTTACACATATTCCTAGAATTATTACAAAGTATAATAATTTGTAGTGCATGTACCATTTCAAAGTCATGTTCGATTGTCGATGGTAGTTTGATGTCGGATGTTACTATTTTATGTTTTATCTTATCAGTCTAGAAATCATGTGTTGGTTTCTTATTTTTATTATTTTTCTTTCAAATTTTATTGTACCAGGACCTTTTATAGCTAAATGTATATATAACGAAATTTATCAAAACGATGTTTTTGAGGTTTTAACATTCAACAGCCCCCTCCCCCTACCCCCAAAAAATAAATAATAAAAAATAGAAAAGTAAAGAATAGGGAATAATGAGGTGCTAAAATATAAAGAATAGAGATTTATGAACAAAGATTTTAAAGTTTTATGAAAAATGGCATAACATACTAGAGAATACAGAATTAAACGATCTACATCCAGACTATCATAATTATTATAAATTTCTTCTGAAAAAAACTTTTGAATAACAGGTCGGATGGGAATGCTACTGTGGAAACGAGAGCTCACTATTTATTCCAATGCCACAAACAGATTGTATCCACGGATGCTTTGGAAATCAGGAAGAGAAATGCGGGGATATTGGCGCTTGAGTATATATAAAATTGGTAATTACTTTATATATTTACAAAAATACGAACACATTTTTGTATGAATAAGATCTTTCAAGTCTACACATTTCTGTTATTCTCTGTTGTAACTTAACTGAGAGATCGTGTTAAAATTTTGGAAATAGTCAGAACTAAATAATATACAATATAGGTTTCTGCCATCTTCGATTCTTACAAATTGTTATCACCGTGTCCAGTGTTACACAAAGGGACTGGGATCGAGACGGTTAACTGTACAACAAACATTTATATTTATATAACACATACCAGAGCAACTGCAAATGAACAAAGATAAACAATGCACTGAAAAAGATGGCTGTACAAAAAAGGACATATAAAAGATTTATAAATGTAAAGTTATATTAAAAAGAAACAAATATTTCATCATTATGAAAAAAATTATATTCTAATCAAAATCAGACCTACCACTCAATCTGCAATTCGCGACACACAAATCTAAAGGAGCATATCTAAGTTATCTGATTTTAAATTGACCGAACTTATCTCTTCTGACCTATTATCTACGATTACAAATTTATCTATATTTTTTAAAGACTGTCCAAATGATGACCCCAGTCCCACAACAACTCATATTCCTGTGACTCGTAAGCCTGTGCCAACATTAGACGAAGTTTTGGATGATATCGCTAAAATTCAAAAAGAAATTTCGGTGAATCGAAAAGAAACAACAGCTTATAAGAATACAAAGGTTTCAGCAAAGGATGACCGAATGTCTTCGAAGTCAATTGGAATTGTCGGAATACTTGTTGTATTGTTGCCATTCATAATATTGTTTCTTCTTGATATTGTTACTTGGGTCAGTCCGGGAGCCAGGGCTAAAAACGTAACCAGATAAAAGAATATATTTAGCAAATGGAATCGATGCAGGAATTGAGAATTAAACCACGTGTCACAATTGAACAATTCTGCAAAAAACATTCCATTACGAGAACACACATATAACTGATTTACATAACATGTATCTGAACCATACGTCATTAATGAGGAAGCGGAAATTGCGCAAAGTAAACTATGCACTGAGTTGCATTGTCTGAATCTTGCTTTCAGTGTACAAATAAGCAGGTTGAAGACGATTTTTTTTAAATGGAATGCACTGCATACGAAAAGGAAAGGGGTTTTATTCTTAATTAAGCATGCATTCAATGTAAAAACTTCCCGAAAAAGTACGAACAGTTTATTTGGTTGATGTCCTGAGAATTTGTAAATGTTAATATGTCAATGTCAAAATTTATTAGTACTTGTTTTGAAATAAGAAAAGAATTGCATTCCAGAAACTAAATAAACATGTACATGTAGTAATAATTTAGTTTATGTTTATGTATTAGAGAGCGTTAATATTTTATTTTATTTATTTTCAAATACCATATGGTATGGAGTAATTTATTTTTAATGCAATATATCTTAAACAATACTGTATAATCAATACTATATATATATATAATAAAAACTATAACACAAATTCCCATACGTTTCGCGGGATCGGCCATTACGGCCTTCTTCATTGAAATAAATTACAACATTGAAACAATAATTACATCGCTTGGATACATTACGTTATAATAACTACTATGACGTTCATTTGCCGCGTTTTTTTTTTTCTTTTTATATAATTAATTTCATTATCGTTCATACATTGTGTTGAGTCCATCAGGCTCTAAAGTTTTTATTTTTTTTTATCCAAAAGGCTTCTTTAGTTTTTCTGTAAATTTCTGTTCCAAATACTCATTCTATGGCGGTAACTTTTAAATTTTTGATCGTATGATTATGAATGAAATGGTTGGCTACCGGATCTTCTGTTTTCTTTGTTCGTATTTTTGAAAAGTTTAATAGCATACGTTGATATAGTGTATCACCCGTTTGTCCTACATATATAAGTTTTTCGCATTTTGTACAATTAATTGCATTTACTACGCCTATGGTTTTACAATTTATTTGTCCCTGAATGGTATATTCTTTTCCGGTGTTGTCACAAAATACCTTGGTTTTATTGATGTGTGAGCATAATGCACAATGTTTACCGCATGTTCTGTATCCATTTAATAGTTTGTTTATAAAATAGTAAATTATTCTTCTTGTGTACTAAGATGTCTTTTATGTTGTTGTCGCGTTTCAATGCTACGGGAGGCGGATCGGGAAATATTTTCTTTAGCCTGTTAGATTGATGGAGAATTTTAAGATTTTTGTCTTATAATTGAATGTATATTTGGAAGCGCTTTGGAAAAAGTAATTAATAAGGGTACTCTGTCGTTTTCTTTCTTTGGTTTGTACTGTAATAGATCTTCTCGGTTTAAAATGTCGATTTTATTTAATTGAACTTCAGTTGACGAGTTATTGTATCCACGTTTTCTCATGTCCGTAATTTTCTTCTGTTGAGCAAATTCTTTTGACACGAACACCGAGTCCATATGGTATAGCATTTTTTACAGAATCTGGATGGCTTGACGAAACATGCAAGTACTGGTGTTCATCTGTTGATTTGGTATAAAGATCTGTTTTAAGTTGTCCGTTTTCTATGTGTACAAACACATCAAGGAATTAGATTTTTTCAGTTGAGTAACGCATTTATGTTTTAATTCGCGGATGTAAATTATTGGACATTTCGTGATTTTTTTTTAATTCATCTAAACCATGTTCCCATATTCGCCAGATGTCATTAACATATCTCCAATATGAAAACGGGTGTAAATTGCTGTTTTGAAATAAATTTTTCTGCCCATTGTCCGAAGTAGGTGCAAGCATAATTCATGCCTAGTTGGTCACCAATAAGCTATTCCGTCGGTTTGTAAAAAGCGCTTTCCGTTGAAGCTAAAATTATCATTTTCAATGACTAAGTCCATCATTTTAAGAACATCTTCAGTTGGGATTGATATATCAGATCGATTTTCTAGTGCTGTTTTGCATGCTTCTCGTGCTTCTTATTTTGGTACGCTTGGATACAATATATATGTATATGGTCGGAAACGGGCCCTTTAATGGGATTCAATAAATATTCTTTTTCTTATGCTTATGTCATTTTAAAACTGGAATCTGTAATCTTCAAAAGAAACATTTAATCACTTCTTTGTTTATAAATCTGTGCTTTGAAACGATTAAAACCTTCATCTATCCAACTTACCTTTTTGTAGGTAGATGTTGCTAATGTTCCCTCTGTTTTTATGTGTTTTACAGATTGATTGATTTTTGGTATTGTAACGCCACTTTCAGCACTGTTGGTTGTTTCGTGGCCGTCAGTTTTTATTGGTTGAGGAAGCCATAGATTTGTGTAATGTTTCAAAATAGATAATATTTATTTTCCCTGTGCAATCTTTGCCATCATACTTAATTATAACTATACATTTTCTTTTTGCAAAAACAGTTGATTACCGAATGATTTACTTTTCTAATTATATATAGATTTTATATTCAATAAAGAAGTACCATCGGCTGATAAATTAGCAATTTTGAATTAGAAACACAAGTCTTATTTCTTATTTACAAAAGAATATTCACTAAAGTTGTCCTCCGGGTGTTCTCAGAAAATGAACAAGCAATGAGATGAGCAAGTTTGCAAGGATCACCTGTTTCCAAACTCAGAACCGTATCATGCTTATGACATTTCGATTAATTTCTCTTCAATGATATAAAATTTTAATTTTAATGCAAAAAGTGTATTTTAATTTTAATGATCTTTGTTTTGCTATTCTTTTTAAACTTTACAAAATTTACACGTTTTTTTAAAATTCAGATAAAAGTTTATGTAAAAAAAGTAGTATAAGCATGTCATTTTTATAATTAAAATATACGGTATGCGTTGATGAAACAACAACCTTACGACACAAACAATACCAAGTTGTGTGTTAATAAACCATAAACATGATAAAAGCATGTTTGATGATTAGATTACGAACTTTCAGACAAAGGCCTGCAAAAAAAAGGAGCATACACAACAGGCAACTTCATTTAGTGTTTTTTTCTCGCATGAGGGAAGCAAACTTGCGTGATTCTAAACTTTATTACCAAAAATTGGTCCGAAGCATCGAAGTATACATACATCATATGCTGAATCATAATCACATCTCAATATTTTCATAGAAATATCAACCGAACTCTAAGGAGAATGAATAACGGAAACTCTCTAATCAAATGGCAAATCAAAAGTTCAAACACATCAAACGAACGGAAAACAACTGGCATATTCCTAACTTGAAAATATTCAGGTCGATCATGGAGTTACGTGTTCTTAATGGTTTAGATATTTACCTAGATTTTACAGCTATTTTGTCGTACTTCATCTTTCACCGTTTTTAACTGTTATTTCTCGACTGCTGAACGTCAATCGTTAAACATGCTAACATTTCATTTTTATTTAAAGGATGATACAGAGACCAAGCAAATGCAGCCTCTATGTGTAAGAAACCAGTTTTGCTATACATCAAACTTTCCTTACTGTTTATTATAATTTAATGACATCGATACAACATTATATTACATTGGTTGGGAGTTGCATAGACTATACACCATTGACATAAGAAATCAAAAATCAGTACCTAAAAACCAGGACAATGAAGGCAAATTGCAACAATGTGGTAGACATATATAAATTTGAATTACACCCTGCGAAGCTAGACATTGAATAACACTACCACAACCTTGCTTTCCAACCGTTTGAATGTGTGAAATATAATGTAGTAACGAAGTCGGAAAATATACAAATAATGCATACTGTGTGAGACATACTGAGTTTGTTTATATTAACCCTAAATAAGCATATTATTAATGTGTTCTCGTCCCGAACATGCATGAACTATTGGTCACTAGACGATAGCTCTTTATCATATTCAAAACGAACATGTTGTTAAATACATGAATGCGTAGGTATTAATGTATATTTTAAATGAATGCAATTCTCTCTCAAAATGTGGATGTTTCATTGAAAATCTTGGCTATTGTCGAATCCATCCAAGTTGGAGAAAAACATCCGCCCTATTCTAGTCATATTGATATAACTTCGAACGTACTTATATAACCAGGAGATATAGACAAATAGCTAACACTGCAAACACTTCAAAGATGTATGCATTATATGTCGTCATTAAAGTTTGCCATTTATGTTAGTCGATTTCCAAATCAAGATATTTAAATCAATTTTATTTCGAAATCATGTTTTTAAATGTAATAATTCTCCTACCGTCATGAATTGTACTTCCGATTCATTCAGTATCTCCGTGTTTTTTTCCAATGTATTTAGAAAATACATTCTGTGGTTTTTTTTTTCTAAATAAAGAGCAAATTTGCACGAGTAATGCATTAGTGTTTTGAAATTAACAGTGACATTACATTCATCATACCGTTATTCGTATACCATTTGAATTAGCTAGAATAATTGAAATGAATTAAAGTGAATACAGTCATACTCAATATGAGGAAGTAAAAGAAACATTGTATTGTAGATTATAAATTTAAAACTATTTCAACTTAGCTCATATCCATACTTAATCGAAAGACGTACATCGAGCATCACGAGCATGATGTATGCATTATGTATGCATAATATATGTCGTCATATAGGAAACTTTATGAAACCAATATACATCAAAAGCCAAATTAATTGAAGCAACTGTTATTTTGACACATAACACACATTCACTAAATTCCAAGTATGCACTATTTTTTTTATTGTGCTTTTGGCATTTTTCCCGTTCTTACCAAACTAGAGTATCAATTTTCTGATTGATTAACCCTGGTCCCCTTTCCTACAAAATATCAAATGGTCGTCCCCTTTATCGTCTATTTTTACCTGCTCTTAATAATATTCTGAGAGTAACTAACTAGTTACTATGTACACGCGCGATTGTATAATTATAATAAAATTATTTTTTCAGCATTTCTCGCACATTAAATCAAATCACACATAATGTGGTTTTTAAATCGTAGGTAATGTCCCTTTCACTAACAAACACGGTCGGAAACTTTATACGTCAGTGCTAGTCTTGTGTAATATCTTACGGCGTTTATTGTTTGCAGATCTTTGAAAGTTTCTGTATAATTTGTCATAACTGCGATAGACTCGGGACGACTTACAGCTTGACATAGTGTATAGATGTATACCTGTTGAATACTGTATAATGCCACCGAGGTGCCCTTTAGTGATATTATCATTAGATTGACATTTCATGGTCGTATGCGTCGTTGTCCTTTTATTCATATAAACATAGTCCTTTTATTCATATTTACAAACCGTCAACTACATGTATCCTTTAGAGCCTTGAAAAGGATTATAGAATAGAAAATAACGGGTCATTACTGCAGAAAAAATAGGCAAATAAAGAGTAGAATAACAGCCAAACATTTAACGAATACCGAATATATGGGGGCTAAGATATAGAGCATATAAATAATGAACAAAAATATAAAGAACAAAGAAAAATGGTAAGGACAAAAAAAAATATAAAGATTAAAAGAATAGAGAACATTGACCCAAAATAAAAATAAAAAAACAAAACATAAATGATGGACCTCATACAGACGCTCATTTATATACAGCATAATTTTATTTTCTATTTTTGATGTCCGGTCTATCCATTAGTATATAAATAGCAAATATGAAATGTTTATTGACAATGTATCGTACTTCCCTTTAGATCGGGGGATGGGGGAGTGGGGGAGGGTAATGTTGTTTTTTTTGAGTCAGAATTGATTTTTGGGCTTAAAGCGCGAACATTTTTATTTTGTTTTTCGACGCTATCAATATAATTTATTTTCCAAAATTAACACTTGATAAGGTATGGGGAAAATCTATAGTCAGAATAATTATTTTGTCATCAGCTTTATCAGATTTTTTTTTTTATCAAATTGGGGATCAGAATATTTTTTTAGGAGAAAAACATAACCTCCTTTAAAGTTAAATGATAGTTCCCTAGGAGTATCTACAATATAGGAATTTCGTACTTGCAAATAAACCCCCATTGCTCTTTAAGGATAAAAGAACGTGTAAACAGGTATAGAAGGACATATCCAAAACGCGACAGAAATCATATTCAATTGATAAAAAATGAATGTTTTTCATGTTTCAAAGTAGAATGGAAATTGTGGGTTCACGGCATGTCGACAGCAAGCCAGCGACTCATAGAACCAAACAACATCGAGGCATCAACCAACATACAGTCACCATCTACTAAAACAGTCTTCTGAAGTTGATCAATTTCTTGAGATATCTGACAATTCAGACTTACTACGGTGTTAACATTGACTTAAAATGGAAATCTCGAATGATTATAATTGCAGTTAAAAGTTATCAACAGTTTTCTCATTTGCATTCGTTCCACGCCCCTTTATTTATACTTTTCAGACGTCACGACACGAGTTTTAAATTTGATAATTATATGGGATACTAAACGCTACCAAGAGCTAACAGATTTTGACAGAAAGCAATTCAAAAAAGGTTCTGTATAGACCGAAAGCAAAGTGTTTGAACAGTTTTGAACATAACGAAAGCGAAGTGTTGAAATAGAACTGCATGATCAGCCGAAGGCAAATATATTTTTTTTAACAGTATTGAATCAACCGAAAGCGAAGGGAATGTCATTATGAACGGTACTGAATAGAACAAAAGCAATATGTTTGAGCGGTGCTGAATTGACAAAAAAAAAAACTTTTGGTACTGAATTGATCAATAAATAAGCTTTTGAATGATAATGAATTAACCGAATTAAGCATGGTATATCTAATTTACTACATGAATTGTATTTGATTTATTCAGTGCCGAAGTCCTTATCAGTTTTAATTTTTCTTAGCGGATGTATTTCTGTACAACTGATCTCTTGTTATACAATTTTCAATTGATAGAAGAAGATGTGATCAAACAGATATAGCTAAAGAAATGTCGTTATTTTACATATAGATCTGTATAGTTATTATTTTTTATCCAGGATTAGTCAGGTACATTGAATTGAATGACAACTAATGAGATCGGATTATGCGAAAAAAAGCAAAAAAAAAAAGATTATGAGATACAATTGAAAAATAATTATTACTGAAGGTCGTTTTAACATCTAGCATGCAAGGTTTTCCAATTATACTTAAATTTGGCACGTTACTTCTACAGGTTCTAATGTCTTGTTCATACGGAATAAACGGTATGTATTTTATGTTTTTTTCGTAAATTTTTATTTTATTTGGAAATGCTTTCTAAGTAGTACAAAACATAATGTAACTCAGAAGTTGAAAACAAACTGACAAAGCCATGTCAAAAAGACAAAAAACGACAAAAAGACAAACAACAGTTATAACCAATGTTATTTAAACTGATCGGGCGGAGCTTACGTTTTAATTTGCATAAGGACAGTCTATTTGAAGATGTGTGTGATAAGGATGATTGCCGTTATAATTATTAGTGATTTCTTATCACCTATCAGTGTCATCAAAGTAATTTACAAAAGAATGACTGGACACTTCATTAGGCAGCAACCATTTGATTTTCGGGGGGGGGGGGGGGGGGGGTGGGGGGGGGGGGGGGGGGGGGGGGGGCTATGTTTTTTTTTGGAAAAAAAAGTTTGTTTCCAGTTTTTGGAGAAAAAAATAATTTGTTTTTGATTCTGAGAAAAAAAAATTGTTTGTTTCACCCTCAGCTGCCACTATATGTAATGCTAAATTTGAAAGAAAAAAATTGTTTTCGACTTGTCGCGAAAAAATAGATTGTTTTTCGCCGCAGGCGGAAAAAATAATTTGTCCAGAAAAAAAACCCCATAGCCCCCCCCCCCCCCCCCCCCCCCCCCAGAAAATCAAATGGTTGCTGCCTTAATGAATTTGTCCTAAAACAACTATTCATAGATAGACTGGTTTATTATGAGCAAACCGGTGAAACTCCGCCCAGTCAAGTGAAATAAATCGAGTAATATTACTGTCTGAAGCTGTTAAGTATCATATGTTACTACATGAATTATTTAGTTTTAGGGGGGCTAGGATGAAATTTGAAAAAAAATGCAGGACAGGAGTTTTGAGTAAAAAAAAACCCAGGATGAGCAATTTGGCAAAAAAAAAGAAAGGCAGGATGGCAATTTATGTAAAAAAGGTCAGGATAAACTAATAAAAAAAAGGCTGGACCGAATAGAGCGAAAAATAAAAAGGCAAGACAGAGATTTCAACTTAAAAAAAATGCAGGACCAAATTTTTCATCCTAGCCACAAACGTTAACACCACTCAAATTACTAGTGTAACACTAACACTAGATAATTTGACAAACAAACTTTTATTACATTATTTTACAATGTATGTGAGAGACACCGTGCGTATAGTGGCATCGGAGAAGTCGCTCCTCGTTAGAGAAACGACACAGTTTATATATCTTAACATTCGGCTGACCTCAGCAACATGTGTTGCGCTTTATTGTTTCTCAACACAAATCCTCGATGTAAGTTCATAAGTATAAGTCCATATTAACGGACATCAATCACTGGACGTGCGTTCTACTGTTTCTTAATGTAAATCCTAGATGTAAGTCTATATGAGTAGATATTAATTACTGGTCGTATTATAATTTGATGACTCATAATGTTGACCCAAGTAACTTTGTTACATTCCTCCAATGATAATAAAAGAAAGTTTCTACACCTAGAAATTTTCTTTAAAGTTCGATTTTCATAACAATGTCCTCGTGAGATATATTTATATATCTAACTAAAAGTTTATATGGAAATAAAATGTTTATACAAAATGTTCCAAGGTAAGTCCAACATGACGTTGTCTGGTTCCTTCATATTAGAATTTATGTTATATATACTTTAACATATTTACTCCTGATATAATGTTTCTTCACTTTTCCCTTGCTATAGAGTTTCCACAGTAATAATATATAATTATTATCACAACAAAATAAAATGTTATATAATAGTATTTCTGTACAAATTAGTTCTCAGATTCCACTTCTTGAATCGACTCGGGAATATTTCCGAGGGTTGACATTCGGCTTATCCTCAGCAACCTATTTTCTAATGAAGGTTCTTCAGGTTCCTTGTTACATATATATGTATACTGAGGTGTTCGATTTGACAACGAAGTGTATCTTTTCCGTTTCGACTTCTGTCTCAAGCCCTTTATAAATGATAGTGGCTTAGATTGTTCATCTTCCTTCGCGGTGACCACGCTCCGAGTTTCATCTGTGAAACCCACCACTTCTTCATCAGGCTTTGTCCAATTCTGTCTTGCTCTAATGAAAGTTTTGGCTAACCAGTGTTTTAAATTTTTCCCAACCCCGTAGGCAATAATTAATATGGCCACAGTAAGGACAATATAGACCCATATTGGAAATGCAGACTCTGTCTTTTGCAAGTCCGGCATCTTATTATCCCCCTTAAGTTTTTGAACCAAGGAATCCATTGAAAGAGTTTCAATTCCTTTTAACGCTTTTAACAGCGGACGCGATTGATTTTCCGGAATACTATCGTATAAATGTTTCCACATTTTAACATATGTATTATTATAATTTTTCATAAACTTGGCAAATGGTTCATCAATATGTAGTTTAGATTCAAGTTGATAGTAGGGTAGTAAAGTAAGCTGATCGTTATTAGCTGAGCAACCGACTTCGAGAGTTAATAAATCGATAGGCGGTTTCATTATTTTTTCTACGGCCCGAATGTTAGGTCCACAGTTAATTGACATACGCAACGGCTTGGCTATGACAATTATCCACGTTCCCGAAGATAAGTATTCCGCCATTGGAAGTATTGCATTTATTTTAATGGTGTTATGACAATTATTTTCAATCAATTTTACATCATTCCTAAAAAGAGCCACTATACAAAATTTACTTAAATTTATTCGATAGACTGGACTTCTTATGTCACAAAAATTTCTTATCGGATGAATACATTTATTTAGTTCATCATCATTTAGAAGAATATATTCAGTTCTTTTAGCATTTACACCTAACGCCGTAGCTTCAAGATTAGAGTAAGCTAGCAACGACTTTGTACTGTCCACTTGCAGATTTAAGTTTATCGGGATTGGTAAATTAAATGGTTTAAAAATCTCAAAATTACTGTTATAATCTATCAATGGTACCGACAATACAACGAAGATACGATTATTATCCAACACGGTGTGACAGCTTAATATTTGATAGTAATCCCATAATTTTGTAGTTGGATCACTCGGTAGCATTATACCTGGTGGCAATTTTGAATTAATCCCAATTAACAGTTTTCTTAAATTTTTCGGAGAAATCACGCTTGGTGACAAATGACCTAACGACAGCATATTCAGCTGCATTTGTAGGTGAGAAATATAAAACTGAGCCTGCGTTACAAGACGCGATAACCCTTCAATTATCGAATTTATCATTACATGTCTCTCAATTTGAAAAATTCTTTCTTTCACAGCTCTAGTGAAATTTTTAAAATCAACATATAATTCGTTAAACGCAATAAACAAGTCCTTTATTGAATCTCTATTTTCCGCGATATCCGAACGAGATATATTTAGAATAGTTAAACTTTCTCGTAAAACATGTACCATCTTCTGTTGGTTCTTAGCCAACATATTCACATTACTGCGTATAGAATCCAGATCTTGTTCGGATACGGTTCCGAAGAGAAAACCTAAAATTTTTCCAACTACTGGAATGATTGATCGTTTCGACTTTCTCAATAACGATCGGCATTCTTGAAACATATCGGTAATTATATTATGCGTAACATTTAACTTAACCAACTCTTGTTTGAGGTTGGTCAACGACTTGACCCAACGTTTAGGTGCATTTACACGTACAATTTGCGCCAGACTTATTGCCGATCGAATATCACACGAAAGAACCCTTAAAAATGTCTGATATATGTCCAGATCGATAACAAAAGTGACGAGCCATTTTGAACGCGTCGTTGTAATTTCCCCTATTTTATCAAATATCACGTTATGTTGACCATAAACAATACTGGTTAAGCACAAAACTAACAATAGTTGACAATTCATCTTTGTTACGTTTTATATCTACAAAACAAAATATCCTAATATTATTTATATACAATTTATAATCCCGTGCAATCAATATCAACATATTGTGAAGCCTTACAACATGTTAGAAATTGACGCCAACAATTCTTTTACTTTAACATTTTTATCTTTACATATATTTGACGGTAACGTTCGCCTAACCTTTTTCGTTTTCAGATTTGTCTCGATAATCTCGTTGACAGACATTGATTCCTCTGAATCACTGTCATAATTTTCCTCTCTTTCTTTTTCTTTTAAGAGTTTACTTAACTCCATAAGAGGAATTGATTCTTCATCAGAACTATTCGTTCGTTCTTTTCGATATTTCTTTGCAAGAGTAGCAAGAGGTTTATTAAAATCAGAATCCGAGTCAGTGTCAACCTCCATGTCTGAACTACTTACATCCGGAGATGCAACATACGCAGCTTTTCTTAACTGTTTACCCTTATTTTTAGGAATATCCCATTCATCGATTTTAGCTATTCGCAGATGTTCGGCATGTGCTTTCCGTACCACTCCAGTCAACTGATCCTTGATCATGAATGACACTGGCGAGGTTTGATCAACAATACGGAAATACGGTGTCCATCGATTATCTAATTTATTTTTCTTCAAATGATTTTTACAATAAACAGGATCCCCTATCTTAAAACCTTCATCTACACAGTTTTTATTTTTATATTTTAACTGTCGTTTTTGAGCTTGTTTCATGGACCTGTGTACCAGCACGAATGCTTTATGTTGTTGATTTAGCATTATTTGATGCAAGTCTTCGCCCATATATTTCCTATGAGGTTTCATTATATTATCAACGGGAAGAACGGCATCTCGAGTGTATAACAAATAGAACGGTGAAAATTTAGAAGACTCACTTATGTTAAACCTAATAGCGGCCAAAGCTTGATTTAAAAACAAATCCCACGTTGATGTGTCGTCTTTCATTAGTTTAGATAAAACATCATGAAGAGTACGATGGAATCTTTCAATTCGTCCGTTACTTTGCGGATGGTAAAATGAAGTTGTAATATGATTTATATTCAGCGTTTCGCATGTTTCCTTCATAATTTTATTTACATTTTCAGATCCGTTGTCACTTAAAATTTGTAATGGGACTGAATGTCTTGGAATTATTTCCTCAATAAGCAAATGTGCAATTGTTTCAGCTTTTTTATCTTTTACTGCAAAAGCTTCAGGAAATCCCGAATAAAGATCAATGAACCCAATTATGTATTTGTTCCCGGACAATGTTTCTGGATAGGGTCCCGATAAATCTAATGCTATTTTAGCAAACGGATAAGGTGGTATATCCACTTCTTGAACAGGAGGATTTACTTTTCTTAAATTTCTAGTTTGACACGTAACACACATGGTAACATAGGCATATATTTTCTTGTATAACCCTGGCCAATAATACCGTAACTTAATACTGTCATACGTTTTATCAATACCTAAATGACCATTATTATCATGATATTGAACGACAATATCTTCCCTTAAATGTTCTGGGACGTATAATCGGATTAGAGGATCAATATCAGGCTGTGACAGAAAATAAACAACATCTTCAATAATCATGAATTGACTTTGTGTAGAGTTACTCGCTGTACCTGTTTCAATTTCCTTCTTAACCTTAACAATGTTCAAATCTTTTGCCTGTTCTAATTTCATATCTAAATCTTCATTTTGAAAAGTCTCCTTACTAGGTAAATCTGGTTGTTCTACAGTGCAAGTAGCAAAATTTCTTGTGTTTAATTTATTTGAATTAATTGTATTAATTTCATAGGTATTATCATTTATGTCGGGATCGACAGTTTCATTACTTATTCCCTTATCTTCATCACTTTGTGGGGTTCTTGATAAAAGATCTGCACAATAGTTTGTTTCTCCTGCTATGTACTCAATCTTACAATTGTACCCAGATATCCCTAAAGACCACATTTGTAGCTTTTTGTTTTTCATCGGAGAATCTAATAAATATTTCAGAGGTTTATGATCCGTCTTGATGATAAAGTTTGCTCCGTGCAAATAAAAATCTAATTTCTGTAGTGCATAATGAATCGCAAACGCTTCTTTTTCAACAGTTGACCACCGAGTTTGAGTGTCGCTTAATTTATGCGATAGAAAGTAAATAGGTTTTTCAACTGCATTTTGTTCTTCAGTTATCTGTGTCAAGCATGCACCAACACATGTATCACTTGCATCAGTGTACAAGACATAAGGCAAATTAGGGTTTGGATATGCAAGTAGAGGTACTACTGTTAAACTATCCTTTAAGTAATTAAAGCCGACGTCACAACCCTCCGACCAATGATATTTCGCATATTTTCTCGTTAAATTGACAAGAGGTTCCGCTATTTTAGAAAAATTCGGAATGAATCTTCTGTAGTAACTACACATACCAATAAATCCTCTAACTTCTTTCACAGTTTTTGGTATCGGAATTGTTTGAATAGCTTTTACTTTATCTTGATCTGGTCTAACACCTTCACGCGTTATAACAAAACCCAAATACTTAGTTTCTTCTTTAATAAAACTACATTTTTTTAATTTTAACTTCAAATTATGTTGTCGCAACCTATCAAACACTGTCTGAATGTGACGTAAATGGTCTTCAAATGTTTCAGAAAAAATTAAAATATCATCCAAATAGGCGACCGAAAATTTGTCCAATCCTTGCATTGCAATATATATGAGTTGGCTAAAAATACTAGGCGCGTTAACAAGTCCAAAAGGCATAACATTGAATTCAAAAAGACCCCTATGACAAGTGAATGCCGTCTTTTCCTTGTCACTTTCTTTCATGTTTATTTGCCAGTACCCACTTTTTAAGTCCAAGCTTGTAAAATACCTTGCTTTATCTAATTGTGCCAAAATATCGTCTATCAAGGGTAACGGATAAGAGATAACTTTCGTTATACGGTTCAATAAACGAAAATCAATACAAAATCTTTTAGATCCATCTTTTTTATCAACAACAACAATTGGAAATGACCATGGTGATCTAGACCTTCTTATAATATTTGCGTCCAGCATTTCATCAATTGCTTTATCAACTATTGGCCTTTTATGTATAGGAGTTCTATATGGTTTTAATTTAATAGGGTGATGATTTCCCGTGTCAATAAACATTTTAACGGTGTCAGTTCCCCCTAAATCTTTGTCACTATCAGCGAATATGTCCTCATTTGCGTTTACAAGAGATCGTACTACTTCTAGATAATCTTGAGGAACATCAATTTTCTGCTTTGATATATCTATTGACTCAATTGTTTGACCATCTTTTGTTACACATGAAACGTCATTGGTTTTGATGTCACGGACTGTACCTACTACACATCCCCTATTTAAACAAATAGTTTTATTGGTGTTGTTTAACATTAAAACAGGAATCTTGTTCACTTTATGTATTTTAGTAACTGAGTTACTTACTAATAATCCTGCTTCCGAATTTATATAGCCCGAATCCACGGCAGATACTTGTAACAATTCAGAGTTTAAAAAACATGAATGTTTCTTGATCTTTCCTATACAAATGTTTACACTTTGAGGTTTTAACAGTGTCCTCTTAGCAACTCTGACTATCGAGGAAATATGGATGTCATTTTCAAGAGGCACGTAAACTTTTCCAATTCTTATACAGTTTAAGTCAAAATAGACACGTACACCTTGCTGTTGTAGAAAATCTCTTCCTATAATTATATTTCTATTCATATCCGACACTACATGAAAAATATGATTTATTTTTGATCCCCCAATATCAAATGTGAAACTTGCGCTACCTTCAACTAATAAGGACTCACCGTTTACCGCTTGAAGAGAGACTTTACTTTTAATTAATTTAGGTGGACTTTTCATAGCTTGATAAACTCTTTTATGTAATAAAGAGCAACTTGCCCCGGAATCAATTAGAGCTCTATATTTATTTTTTTCCATTTTGATTAAACATGAATTTGGAGAATTTATTGAATTTATTTCGAATGCTTTATTTAAATTAATTGTTTTAGTTTTGTTACCATAATTTTTACTTTTATGTTTAAATATTTTATTTTTACTATTTCTCCCTTCATTGGCTTCGTTATGAAGAGAGCGTTTTAGTTTCCCTGTCGATTTCGTTGTGGACAATATCTTTGGAAGTGTCCCTTCCCGCGACAGAAGTAGCATTCCACCTCTGCCATACTTCGCTGTTGTACCAAATTAACTCGGTGCGTCTCGTATTTACGTGGAGGATTACTCCTACAATCTTTAGCAAAGTGGCCTATCTTACCGCATTTATGGCATCGTCTAGCCGAACGATAGTGGTCAACCTCCATAGGTTGATGATTCGCGCCTACTTGATCATCCCTATTTAAACGAACGTTGGACCCTTTCGTTCTTAGCCCAAAACGCGTGATTAGATTTTGTTCTGTCATTGCCAAAGTAATTGCGGCCTCGAGAGTAGCCGGATTATCCCGCATAATCTTCATTTTCAATTTGTCAAGTAACAAACCATCTACGAAAAAACCGATGATTTGTCTTTCCACGGGTTCGACGTCCCGTGGCTGGCCTATATATGCTTCTGCAACTAAAGCCATCAGGCGTTCGGCGAATACCTGAACCGTTTCATTCGTCTTTTGTTTAACCTGACGCAGCAGAGAGAAAGCATGTTGCGGGTCAGTTACCTCTGAAAATCTTGCCGTTAATTGTGTTTTGCATTCTTCCCAGGTTGCTTGATCATTTGCGGTCAAGTACCTCTTAAGATAATCGCTCACAGCCCCTTTACTGGACTGGTACGCAATTAATTTAACGCGATCCGCGTTTCCTATCGCGTGCGTTAAAACAGCATATTTTTCGACGGCCTTCATCCATTCCTGAAACTCTTTTGGATTCCCCCAAAAGATGGAATTACCTGTGAAACACTTTGCGTGCCCACGGTATTTGATAAAAGCTCGACTTGAGCAGAGAGAGCCTGCTGGTTACGACCTTGACTCCCAATAGAATCTGACAACTGCCCCAAGGTGTGTGCCAAAGCCTGAAAAATTTCCCCTACTTGCTGGTCAGCCATTTTTTTCACCAAAACAATTCAAAATAAAAACATACCTTGAAAATCAGTGGCAGACGTCGTTGACGAATCCTGGTCACGCGACACCAAAAATTACTAGTGTAACACTAACACTAGATAATTTGACAAACAAACTTTTATTACATTATTTTACAATGTATGTGAGAGACACCGTGCGTATAGTGGCATCGGAGAAGTCGCTCCTCGTTAGAGAAACGACACAGTTTATATATCTTAACATTCGGCTGACCTCAGCAACATGTGTTGCGCTTTATTGTTTCTCAACACAAATCCTCGATGTAAGTTCATAAGTATAAGTCCATATTAACGGACATCAATCACTGGACGTGCGTTCTACTGTTTCTTAATGTAAATCCTAGATGTAAGTCTATATGAGTAGATATTAATTACTGGTCGTATTATAATTTGATGACTCATAATGTTGACCCAAGTAACTTTGTTACACTCCATCATCGAAATAAACTGTTTCTCTGATGGTTGTGTATGGAACGCCACAGCTGGGTTATGTGGAACTCTGATATTACGCTATGTTGTTTTATTATTACTTGATGATATTTTGTCTTTACATAATATGTTTTTGACATTACATTACGTAATGATGTTTTGATATAACTCAATATGTAATAGTCATGACTTAATAATATTTAGATATTACACGATATGGTTTCGTATTGGCTCGATATAGTTTAGTCATTTCTTAATATTGTTTTGTCATTCCTCGATGTGGTTTCACCATTATTTAATGTGGTTGTGACATTAGGCAATGTGCTTTTAACATTACGTGATGTGTATGTAACTTTACGTGATGTAGTTGTTTCATTACATGATGTGGTTTTATTATGTCGTATTGATGATATGCCAATTCTTTATATGGCTTTGACCTATAATGGTTTACTTTTATAGTTGTGACTTGGATGGAGAGTTGTCTCATTGGCACTCAAACCACATCTTCCTATATCTATTAACATTACGTAATGATGTTTCAAAACTATCCGATGTTACACTACATGATGTGTTTGTTTCAGTATTTTATGTGGTCCTGTCATTCTTTGATGTAGTTTCCATTAGCTATTCAGTAGTTTATTGATGATTTCCAAAGATTACGACGATGTATATTTCGTCCATGGCAACAGACATATGTAATTTCTTTAATAATATACAAAGCACTCACAATTTTCACCTGAAATGTTTTTTTTCTTCAAATTTTATTACATTCATAAGCGTACAAAAAGTCTTAAAATGTCTAAAAGTAAAGTTTGACACCGAAAAGGATAAATGACGTCATGCTTGAATGTGTACGATTCGCGGAATTTTAACACAACGAAATTGTTGATCATTAACAACTTGTGAGAACTGAATATCACTTAATGTCAACTCTCGTTATCTTATTTAAATACAAGTATTAAAAATAAACTCGCCGAAAGCTAGTTTATTTTTATATTGGAATTAAATAACTCGAGTTGATATCAAGCGATATCCCATTATAACTAGTTGTGATACCTATAAATATCTTACTGTACATTTTTTGTACATGTTATAAACGTGCTGACCTCAATATCCATGCTTGTTTGTTTATTGTTTAAAAAGATGACAATCGGTAAACTTCGGCTTCAAAACACGACCATTAATCAGCTGCCATATTTTCACAACAACGCTGACCGAGTGAAATATTTTTTTGACGATTATAAGAATAGATGCTTTAAAATGGTAAAATGGTGCACAGAAGATAGCGTTTATGATATATGCATGCATTGGTTCAAGAATTGGATTAACAATATTTTCATCAGTCACTTGTTTCATATGACTTTAATGTAAATCAGTTAACATTTAATTTACACCTTCAAATCGCAGGCAAGACACAGGTTTCTAATGCATCCTTCACGATATTTCAGTATTGTTTTTATTTCAAAGATTTCCAAAAGTACTAAATGAAAACTTTATAATTGAAGATTAAACTTAGTCTACCTTTACTGTTCTAGGAAAAAGATTTATGTAATATTAATGCAATTTGTATATGCATGAACGTGCTCATACATAATTATATCAAGCATTTTTTGGGGTAAATTTACATTCCGGTAGTAAAAGTTCCATTCCGTTCAATTTCATTTCCGTAAAATTATTTTAGTTTGCAAATGATAAAATTGAAAATGGAAATGAGGAATATGGCAGAGACAACAGCCCGACAAGAGAGCAGACAACAGCCGAAGGTCAACAATGGGTCCTCAATACAGTATTGTTGACAGTTAAATACAATTCATTTCTGATGAACAAACATATTTCAAAGGAGGCAGAAAGAACTCACAACTATACGAAACTGAAAATTTACACAAATTTAGCAGTGTTTAATTTTTTTTTATCCATGCTATTTATTATTTTATATGAAATATTACAAATGGGTTAGCATTCTTCTGTTTTCATTGGATATTTCGATCACGTTAACTATGTTATATATAATAATGGACTTTTACTCAGTCAATACGTTCTACATGGACCGTCTCAGACTATATTAACGTCCTCGGTCCATATTATCTGAACAGGTCCCTTGCCGAAAGTCCATAATTGATAAATATGACTCTAGTTTGCATCAACGAGACAGCAACTTATCGGCAAATATAAATGTAGTGAAAATGTCATAATTATACGGTCCTTTATATAAGACATGTGTCTGTACGTAAACATTTTGTCACGATGTTCTCTTTCTGAATTATCCCGAATTTCATTTTTTGTATGTGTTAGTTTGAATAAGATTGGAGAGAACGGTAATATAAAATACGGTACAAGAGATATTCTGAATAATTAAAAAAAAAGGATATGGTATGATTGCAAATGAGACAACTCTCTAGAAGAGACAAGAATGACACGAAAATTAACAACTATAGGTCGATGTTAAGCCTTCAACAATGTGCAAATCCCATATCGCATAATCATCTATAAAAGACCCCGGAATGACAAGTGTAAATCAATCTAAACGAGAAAAATAATGGCCTTATTTATGTACAAAAAAATAACAAATATATAACACATCAACAAACGATAACAACTGAATTGCAGGCTCCTAACTTGTGACAGGCACATACATACATACATAATGTGGCGGGGTTAAACAACCCGCACCTTACCTCGGACAGTGGTGTAACAGTACAACATAAGAACAAACTATAAAATCAGTTGAAAAAGGCTC
>CM034362.1:21154241-21250254 GCA_019925275.1 Mytilus edulis
CAGCGTACATATTTTAATTAATCAGATTATAATAGACACAAATGACTCGCTGAAGGATAATTACATCATATCAATGTCCTTATTATGTACAAAAGATTCAATTAAGGAACGTTTGTGTATTCATTTCCTAATTTGTTTACACCAGAGATAGGACGTTAACTTAGTATGATCATACGAACACAAAGATAAAGTTTATCTAAAAATATATCCTTGGGAAGTATTGTGCTATATGACAGCTTTCCATCATCGACAGTAAACTTAACGGATTACTTAATACGCTCAGCAAGCAGAAGGATCATTTTATCTATTTCAGATTTAACGTTCAATAGTGTAGAAATATAGCATTGCAAACATTTGTGTGATGAATTCAAATTTTCTTAAAGTGTTAGTATATATGTAAAAATAACATTTATCTTCAAAAATATGCATTTTTTAATATGACATCCGGGGGCAATAATAAACAATTTCAGGAAAATTTGACGTCAAAGTAGATTTCTGCATTATTATGATCTGCATTTATAACGAACCACAGCATGCAAATATGATACTTTATGCGTTTTGCGTAATATAAGATCTTGTTTGCGTTAAAAGACACGTGGTTGCATCTGCATTCTATCTATTTTTATATTTTTTTGTATTGCTTTCGACATTGTATTCATGCGGCTGTAAAATTCTATTGAATATCATCAGAGTCCTTTATATCAGGCGAGTTCGATGTTGGGTACTGATTAGAGAATGAGCCGATCCGAAATTCCTTGTGATATCCGAAAATCTAAAAAGTCATACTGAAGATTTTCGGTTTAAACATTTATTTTTTATCTTTGTTTTTTATTCACAGATGTATGCACTCAAAGTAAGCAACTTAACTGCTGCATAAATTGTGTTATATCATTCAAGTAAAGTATTGTACGTGCTTGCATGCGTGATTACTTAAACTGCTCATCCTGGTTTATATGTTCTTTAATTGGACTTGGAATCTTTTGTAGTTTCCTTACTGATAAAAAACAGTAAAGGGGGTATCTGACACTGCAGGGATATAATTCAGTAAAATCAGCTAAACGTTTTAATAACGTTGTATTGTTAAGGAAATATTAAGCTTCTCAATGATCAAAATTAGTGTTTTTTCAAACTACCATCTATCCAACCAATTTATTTCCGAGAAAGTGATTGGTTCAAGCTTTCTGATTTTTTTTATATTTTTTTCAAAGGGTCAAAGTAAATATTTTGTCAAAATTTTATGAAAATTTAACAAACCAAATTAATTTTAGTCAGGGTGTTAGGTACCACCTTAAACCAGGACAAAACGTATACTCAGAATCTTCCTTACAGATTATTAGAGCAACGTCATTGTGTGTCTCAACATCAATTGTTTTTATGTGAGGTCTGAGTATTCGAACATAGGATTTATTTTGTACGTGATATTATTTAATTTTATTTAACTGATAAATCGCGGTATTTTGTTGCAAACAACCTTATAATAAGAAAAAATAACATCACATTTGAAAAGTAATAATAAGGTAGCATGCATTCCTAGGCCTTATTAGTTGTATTTTTGTAATAACAGTATATATTGCTGAAATCATTAAAGATTAATGATTAAACATTTCAAAGGCGTAACGTTCCATTCTTAAAATAATACTTGACGAACCTAATTTTGATTAGCAAACATGTTTCACTAATTGTATTCAAAATTATTTTGCACATTACCATAAGACGAAGAAAAAGAAAAACCTTTCATGTAGATGGTCCGAGACAACAATTATTCCATAGTGCATTTCTTTTAGAACATAAATGAAAATAAAAAAAAATCCCACCTGCGCTTTCTCAAAGAATTTTTTACAGTGTCTTCAACTAATTTTGGGACAAATTATATCAAAATTATAGAAAACTTCATCGTTTCTAACTCAAAATATGGACATTTTATGTTTAGGGCGTCTTGAAATCTTTTGACAGCTTCCGAAGTGCTAATTTTAAACCTTTTTCAGCTGGACCAAATCCCTACTTTCCATTAAAATTCTGGACCTAAAATTTTTAACAGTGCAATTTCACCCCCCCCCCCCCCCCCCTACTTGCAATTTGAGGTATTAAACATGGAGAAATAAATTTGGAAGGGGTATACAAATTAATGGCAAGTAACCCACTGTCAACATTAGGAACTATGTTTTTGAACAACGAAAATCAAGGGACGACAATTGTGATCTCGGACCAGATGAACAGGATGCTTTTACAATATTGTTTTTTTTTCTCCTTTACAATTAATGTTTGAACATATCTAGTTAATATCATTGGTACCTTGTTGACACTATGATTAATTGGAAGCAATATAGTATCAATCATGGTCTTCGTCTTATAGATTATTTCTCTTTTTTCAAGTATTACAAACGAGCTATATATTATTTTGACTTTTAATTGTATCTTGCATTTGTTTTCATAAAACAAATGTTAATTACATAGTTACCTTGTTGCTAAAATGAAGTGGAAGCAATATACTTTCAATCATTGTCACCTTCTTATTGATATTACAAGTATTCCTAACGAGCTATTTATTTTTTTGACATTTCCTTAAGACCTTTAATTGTACCAATCATTTGTTTTGTAAAAGCAAAGGTCTAGTTAATTACATTGTTGCCTTTGTGACACTAAAATAGAGTGGAAGCAATATACTTTTAACCATTGTCACCTGTTTATAGATTATGTCTTTATTTTCAAGTATTACAAACAATCTATTTATTATTGTGACATTTCGTCAAGACGTTTTATTGTATCTTTCAATCATTTTGTTTTTTAAAAAGTCTAGCTAATTGCCTTGTTACCATTGTGACAGTTAAATGAAGCAGAGGCAATATATTTTCAATCATTGTCACCTTTTTGAAGAATATTTTCCTTTTTCCGAAATTATAAACATTTATAAGCAAACTTTTTTTAATTAATCGACAGCTCTTTGAAATCTATATTTGTTAATCTCATTTTGAAATTTTCATGAGAATAAATTCCCTTAGGGCACGTTATCTATCATCACGGGTACATGATTAATATTTACTGTGAATGAGTTTCAATATCAATATAATTAAACACAAATCACTGTATTGAATTAATTAAGTTAAATATATCAACATATTTTGTTTACTAATATTGAATATTTGTATATCAAGCTGTAAGTAGATGAGATAGTGAGGCAGTTCTTCCCATTAGCCAGTTAGAACGATGCCATGGTGAACGTGTTTTTTAATGTATTATTTGTTTATAAGATTATCGGCTGCCAGTTTAAAAAAAAGAGGAACGAAAGATACCAAAGGGACAGTCAAACTTATAAATCTAAAACAAACTGACAACGCCATGGCTAAAAATGAAAAAGACAAACAAGTAACAGCACACATGACACACCATGGTGCTACGGAAGGGTAAGCAGATCCTGACCCACATGTGGCACCCGTCGTGTTGCTTATGTAATAAGAAATCCGGTAAATAGTCTAATTCGGTAGGTCACATTCATGAAAGGGAAGGGGATTATAGTTACGACGGAAGGAACATTACCGATATCATTTGTGAAACGGTTATTCCATAACGGTCAACCAACTCGTGATAGCGTCCGTAAAATTTACGAAGGGATGAGTTCAACTTCACCATTTGGAACTCTGGGTTTAATAGCTTCCTTTTGAGCAGCAACCCTCTATCAAGAAAATCATGATAGGAAATGCAAGCACGGGAATATCGTATCAATTTGGAGATATATACCCCGTATGCAGGTGCTGCTGGAATGTTGCTGCTTAGAAAGGGAAAGTTCACAATTGGAAAGCTGAAATCATCTCTTTTGTCGTAAAGTTTTGTTTTCAACCGACCCTGATTGTCAATTTCTAGATGTAAGTCAAGATATGAGGCCGACTTAACTGTATCTGTAGTATTCTTTATCTCTAGCTCGATTGGATAGATGCGTTCCACATAGTCACCAAATGTTGAATTATTTAGCGAAAGAACATCATCTTTATAGCGGAAAGTAGAGTTAAAGGATATTGCTAACTTCTTATCTTTCTTCCTAGGAAGTTCCTGCATGAAGTCGGCCTCATAATAATATAGAAACAAGTCGACAAGTAGAGGGGCACAGTTTGTTCCTATTGAAATGCCGACAGTCTGTTGAAAAACACGTCCTCCGAATGTAACACATATGTTGTCAATCAAGAAATCAAGCATCTTGATAATATCAGTTTCAGAGAATTTTTTGTTTGAATCAGAGTGATCCTTTACAAAGTTGGATTTATCCCTCCCTAAGACAAGATACTTGTATCTACGTTGGCCATTCTTTTGTATGAAGCAAAGCAATACCAACTCTTTCAATTTTAGTTTGGAATGTGGAATACTTGTGAAAAGAGTAGAAAAGTCAAATGTTTTAAAACTGTTACAAGATGAAAGAGAGTTAGATTGTATGTACTCTAAAAGATCTTTAGAATTTGTAAGAATCCACATCTGATTCACGACCCCTCTAGAATAGGCAGTTTCACAATAACTTTGAAGCCCGTTTTTGATTGCTGATAAAATAGATGTTAATAATTGAGAAAGAGGTTTCATGGAGCACTTGGAAGACCCAGCTGTATACTGTTGTTTGTAAGGACACTTATGTAGTTTAGGTATCCAATTCCGTGATGTGTATGTGATCAAAATAACGTCGGTTGCACTTGTTTTTTTCTAACTACAACTGTACTGAACACTATCCTACAAAATGAAGGACACGAAACCATTTAAATGCCTGCTGCACTACAAATCATAATTTGTATGATTTCAAAACATCAGCGAACAAATTTCATTTGTTTTTAATTGTGTTATACATAGACAAGAAGAATCTATTCTTGTTATTTTGAATCTCTCTTTAGATTCTGTAAACGTTTCTAACATATTATATTTGACAGAATACAGCTAGGCATTTTTTCGATTGAAACAATGAAATATGGTCAAAGGGTTCGTGTTCTCCGTATTTAGATTTCTTTGTTGTCGTTTTTCGACTTAAAAATGTCCTTTGGTATTTGTCACTTCTCTTTTTACAATGTTTAGGAATAAAACATGTAAAACGCTACTTTCCTTTCAACATATATTAGTTATAGTGATGCATGAGATAAAAGCTAGGAGTGATACACATAACTATGTAGCATCATACCAGCAACGCCCGAATATCTCCAAATTAATACGATATTCCCTGGCCCGTATGTCCTATCATGATTTCCTTGATGAAGGGGTGCTGCTACAAGGAAGCTATTAAAACAAGAGTTCCAAATCCTGAAGTTGAAATCATCTCTTTGTAAAATTTACGGACATCATCATATGTTGGTTGACAGTTATGGAATATCCGTTTCACAGATGATATCGAATATGTTCTTTATCTCGTTAGAATAATCCTGTTCCCTTTTAACAAATATGACCTACCGAATTAGACTATTTACCGGGTTTATTAGACTTCTATTATTTCAGTCTTACTAATTTATATGTTTACTGATGAGTGCCAGCCTACTGATTGCCCTGCAGATGTCAGTATAATTGTAATCTCCTAGTTATAGCAGTAAAATTATTAAAGGGGCAAAATTGAAAAAAAAAGAAAAAACATAATTAGGAAGGGACATGTAGCAAGTCGACGGGTTTATAATTACATAAATAACACCACAGGTACCACATGTTGAGCGGTTCCTACTTACTCTTCCGGAGCAACTGGGAACACTCCCTGTTTTTATGAGGTTTGTGTTGCTTAGTCTATAGTTTCTATGATGTGTCTTGTGTACTATTATTTGTCTGTTTGTCTTTTCATTTTTAACCATGTCATTGTCAATTTATTTTTTTATCTATACGTTTGACTGTCCCTCTGTATCTATTTCTGCTCCTTTTCAGGTTATTCGTATTATAAACAAGGCCGTCGTGATGTCACTTTTATGTTGTTACATATTTAAATTGACTTAGGAAGACTCTCCTTATAAAAATTGTTTTGCAACTAAACAATTATATATGCGAAGAAATCTTGTAACAATGTATTTTGCTTTGCTTTACTCATAAATTTTAAGATCTAGCAAAGAGTCAAATGTGACAGATTATGCAGTTGTGCATGACATAAGGGAAGTTTGAAGACAAATGCCTGATACACAGTTCAAACATACTACTGAACTTATGTTACGTGTTTTACCTACATGTTTCATGTTTTTGATGCCATATAAATATACTTATTTTACTTTTTTATTTTGTATGAGTTGCTTTTATATAATTCATCCAAATTTTCAGATTTTTAAGAGTATCTAAATATGCAGTATACCGATATTTTGTATCTAACAAATCAAGTTAAACAAGATGTAAAAACAAATAACAAATCAGCTTTTTGAGAAACGTAAGGATACACACAAATAATATTTCCGACTAAAGGTCTCCGATATTAAATCAAATTATCAAAATCATTCAAGACATATTGAAATCAGCATAATGTCTAAATGATGTGATTTACTAGTATATAGTGGGAGATATTATGGACATAATTGTGCAAATCGTGATACAAGCATGAAATTTGGTATAAAGGATCACTAAATGATACTAAAATTAAATCCGCTGCTGGCCAGAAAAAAAAATCATTTTTTCAAGATGGCCACCACACATTTTGGAAATGGCGTCATTACAAATTGACAACAATTCGTTAATCCTTTAAAAAGTGTGTTATATGTAAAATCCAATGTTAGATTTGATAAAAAGTAAATGACAGTTCCTAAATTACGACTAGACAATACATTAATGAAACTAAAGGTGACTACCGGTTTCAAAATGCCGGCAAAAAGGTCAAACATTTCAATTTTTATACTTTCAAACAACTTTACAAGGGATGTTATATCCAATGTTAGTTATTATGAAACGTTAAAAAAAGTTCCTAAGTACGACGAAACAACACATAAATGAAGAAAAATAGTGACTTCCGGTTCAAAAATGGCGGCAAATACGTAGAAAATATTTTTATAATTTCCATCAACTTAACAAGTGAGCTGCGTCGGATAGAAATCGACCTCATGCAAGTGCATGCACACAGATACATGTATAAGACTTTGATCGATTTTGGAATGATGAAGATATAAAAGATGCATTTTATTCCGTTTAAAAGGGTTGTCCTCTTATGAAAATCTACCTTTGGAACAACTACAGACTTTCAAAGACTTTACAAATCAGGCCATTCCCACTGAATATGCTTAGGCTTTTCCAAAAGTGGCTGATCCGCAGTTACATTTGATGTTTCTCCAGATTAACTACATTTTCGCCTTAACCATCGAATACCAGGGAATTGCCTGGTAGGGCATACACATCGCTCTTGATGTCTATAAATAGTTTGCACATGCACAAAAGTGTGAAACACATGTGTACATGTATCATAACCTTGAAAAATGTTATTAAACCAATTCATAATATCACTAGAAATCCCAAAACACTAAATATAAAGTAAATAGTTCATATGTTTTTGAAAGAATTTTTTTATTTTTTTGTGCATGCGCAAATACTGGATATGTCAAGTATTCATTTTTAATAAATATGTGACGTAAGGAAGGTAGCCACCAAACCTGGTAATTGGTTTTTACTAAAAGAAGTTCATAGAAAAGTTTTCCAGAAAAATCAGTATTTTCAAACTAAAGAAAACAGCCATTTTAGAAAATGGCCGTGGCCATCTTGAAATTATTTTTTTTAATGACCAGCAGTTATTTCTTACAAAGTATATAATAATGATGCTTTGTGGTAATTTTCATGCTTGTATCATCATTTGCACAATTCCCTCGATTTTGCTTGCTAATATTTTCCACTATACAGGTTTATTATTTGTTTATAAGTTATTGTTGGCACATATATTGTTGTCAATTGATTGTTGAAATAACATTTAGGTTTAATTTAACCATATCATATCTACATTATGTTTTGTTGACTTTTTGTTATGGTTTGGTCAGTTTTTCCTTGTTTTATGATTTTCTCAGTTGAACAGATATTGTTGCCTGCACGGTTATATACCTTTATAAGTGATTTCTTGGTTCTGCCAAATTCTAGATACAGCTTAATAGAAATTTGTATTTCATGGATCAGTTACATTCGTGGTTTACTTTTACCCACGGAAGCCACAAACATTGGTATCCAATGAATAGTAATGAACCAACTGTTGTTAGAGTAACATTTTCGACATTTCCTAAATATGTTTGACAGAGCAGTTTTAATTATGTTGCATAGCAATGGTCTCTTCTACTTACGTTTGTTTTTAAATTGCATGATACAAGTATGCATATACATGTATAAGAGGACTTGAATTGAAAGTACTTTGCACGACATTACAGTTAGTAACTATGTGTCATCTTAGGGCAATGATCAACACATATAACTAAATCAAGCGTTATGCTGTTTTGTAGCCACCACAAGTATTATTCAGTCCTAAGTAGAAAATTACTGCCAAAAACAATTAAGTACACACAATAATGACAAAAGCAAAAACAACAGATAGCATACAACCAATAATGTATAGGCTATTGACTTTGGAAAGGATCGTTTAAACCAATGATTCATAGGCTTATGACTTCGGAGAGGATCGTTTAAACCAATGATTTATAGGCTCAGGAATTTGGAAAGAATCGTTTTAACCAATGATTTATAGGCTCATGACTTCGGAAAGGATCGTTTTAACCAATGCTTTATAGGCTCATGACTTCGGAAAGAATCGCTTAAACCAATGAATTATAGGGTCATGACTTCGGAAAGAATCGTTTAAACCAATGATTTATAGGCTCATGACTTCGGAAAGGATCAATTAAACAAATGATTTATAGGCTCATGAATTCGGAAAGAATCGTTAAAACCAATGTTTTATAGGCTCATGACTTCGGAAAGAATTCGTTTAAACCAATGATTTGTAGGCTCATGACTTCGGAAAGAATCGTTTAAACCAATGATTTATAGGCTCATGACTTCAGAAAGGATAAAATAAAAAAAATGATTTATAGGCTCATGAATTCGGATAAAGAATCGTTTAAAACCAATGATTTATAGGCTCATGACTTCGGAAAGAATCGTTTAAACCAATGATTTATAGGCTCATGACTTCGGAAAGGATCAACTAAACAAATGATTTATAGGCTCATGAATTTGGAAAGAATCGTTTAAACCAATGATTTATAGGCTCATGACTTCGGAAAGAATCGTTCAAACCAATGATTTATAGGCTCATAACTTCAGAAAGGATCGTTTAAACCAATGATTTATAGGCTCATGACTTCGGAAAGGATAAAATTAAACAAATGATTTATAGGCTCATGAATTCGGAAAGAATCGTTTTAAACCAATAATTTATAGGCTCATGACTTCAGAAAGAAGCGTTTAAACCAATGATTTATAGGCTCATGACTTTGGAAAGGATAAAATTAAACAAATGATTTATAGGCTCATGAATTCGGAAAGAATCGTTTTAAACCAATAATTTATAGGCTCATGACTTCGGAAAGAATCGTTTAAACCAATGATTTATAGGCTCATGACTTCGGAAAGGATCAATTAAACAAATGATTTATAGGCTCGTGAATTTGGAAAGAATCTTTTAAACCAATGATTTATAGGCTCATAACTTCGGAAAGAATCGTTAAACCAATAATTTATAGGCTCATGACTTCGGAGAGGATCGTTTAAACCAATGATTTATAGGCTCATGAATTCGGAAAGGATCGTTTTAACCAATGATTCATAGGCTTATGACTTCGGAAAGGATCGTTTTAACCAATGCTTTAAAGGCTCATGACTTCGAAAAGGATCGTTTCAACCAATGATTGATAGGCTCATGCCTTCGGAAAAGATCGTTTAAACCAATGATTTATAGGCTTATGACTTCGGAAAGGATCGTTTAAATCAATGATTTATAGGCTCATAACTTCGGAAAGGATCGTTTTAAACCAATGATTTATATGGCTCATGACTTCGGAAAGGATCGTTTAAACCAATGACTTATAGGCTCAAGACTTCGGAAAGGATTGTTTAAACCAATGATGTATAGGCTCATGACTTCGGAAAGGATCGCTTAAACCAATTTTTTATAGGCTCATGACTTCGGAAAGGATCGTTTAAACCAATGATTTATAGGCTCATGGCTTCGGAAAGGATCGTTTAAACCAATGATGTATAGGCTCATGACTTCGGAAAGGATCGTTTAAACCAATGATATATAGGCTCATGAATTTGGAAAGAATCGCTTAAACCAATGATTTATAGGGTCATGACTTCGGAAAGGACCGTTTTAACCAATGATTTATAGGCTCATGACTTCGGAAAGGATCGTTTAAACCAATGATGTAAAGATTTATGACTTCGGAAAGGACGTTTTAACCAATGATTTATAGGGTCATGACTTCGGAAAGGATCGTTTTAACCAATGATTTATAGGCTTATGACTTCGGAAAAGATCGTTTTAACCAATGATTTATAGGCTTATGAATTCGGAAAAGATCAATTAAACCAATGATTTATAGGCTCATGACTTTGGAAAGGATCGTTTTAACCAATGATTTATAGGCTCATGACTTCGGGAAAAGATCGTTTTAACCAATGATTTATAGGCTTATGAATTCGGAAAAGATCAATTAAACCAATGACTTATAGGCTCATGACTTTGGAAAGGATCGTTTTAACCAATGATTTATAGGCTCATGACTTCGGAAAAGATCGTTTTAACCAATGATTTATAGGCTTATGAATTCGGAAAAGATCGTTTTAACCAACGATTTATAGGCTTGTGAATTCGGAAAAGATCAGTTAAACCAATGACTTATAGGCTCATGACTTTGGAAAGGATCGTTTTAAACCAATGATTTATAGGCTCGTGACTTCGGAAAGGATCGTTTTAACCAATGATTTATAGGCTCATGACTTCGGAAAGGACCGTTTTAACCAATGATTTATAGGCTCATGACTTCGGAAAGGATCGTTTAAACCAATGATTTATAGGCTCATGAATTCGGAAAGGATCGTTTGAACCAATGATTCATAGGCTCATGACTTCGGAAAGGATTGTTTAAACCAATGATGTGTAAGCTCATGACTTTGGAAAGGATCGCTTAAACCAATTTTTTATAGGCTCATGACTTCGGAAAGGATCGTTTAAACCAATGATTTATAGGCTCATGAATTCGGAAAGGATCGTTTAAACCAATGACTTATAGGCTCATGACTTCGGAAAGGATCGCTTAAACCAATTTTTTATAGGCTCATGACTTCGGAAAGGATCGTTTAAACCAATGATTTATAGGCTCATGAATTCGGAAAGGATCGTTTAAACCAATGACTTATAGGCTCATGACTTCGGAAAGGATCGTTTAAACCAATGATTTATAGGCTCATGACTTCGGAAAAGATAGTTTAAAGCAATGATTTTTAGGCTCATGACTTCGGAAAGGATCGTTTAAACCAATGATTTATAGGCTCATGACTTCGGAAAGGATCAATTAAACAAATGATTTATAGGCTCATGAATTTGGAAAGAATCGTTTAAACCAATGATTTATAGGCTCATGACTTCGGAAAGAATCGTTCAAACCAATGATTTATAGGCTCATGACTTCGGAGAGGATCGTTTAAACCAATGATTTATAGGCTCATGAATTCGGAAAGGATCGTTTTAACCAATGATTCATAGGCTTATGACTTCGGAAAGGATCGTTTTAACCAATGCTTTATAGGCTCATGCCTTCGGAAAAGATCGTTTAAACCAATGATTTATAGGCTTATGACTTCGGAAAGGATCGTTTTAAATCAATGATTTATAGGCTCATAACTTCGGAAAGGATTGTTTTAACCAATGATTTATAGGCTCATGACTTCGGAAAAGATCGTTTAAACCAATGATTAATAGGCTTATTACTTCGGAAAAGATCGTTTAAAACCAATGACTTATAGGCTCAAGACTTCGGAAAGGATTGTTTAAACCAATGATGTATAGGCTCATGACTTCGGAAAGGATCGCTTAAACCAATTTTTTTATAGGCTCATGACTTCGGAAAGGATCGTTTAAACCAATGATTTATAGGCTCATGGATTCGGAAAGGATCGTTTAAACCAATGATGTATAGGCTTATGAATTCGGAAAAGATCAATTAAACCAATGACTTATAGGCTCATGACTTTGGAAAGGATCGTTTTAACCAATGATTTATAGGCTCATGACTTCGGAAAGGATCGTTTAAACCAATGATTTATAGGCTCATGACTTCGGAAAAGATAGTTTAAAGCAATGATTTTTAGGCTCATGACTTCGGAAAGGATCGTTTAAACCAATGATTTATAGGCTCATGACTTCGGAAAGGATCAATGAAACAAATGATTTATAGGCTCATGAATTTGGAAAGAATCGTTTAAACCAATGATTTATAGGCTCATGACTTCGGAAAGAATCGTTCAAACCAATGATTTATAGGCTCATGACTTCGAGAGGATCGTTTAAACCAATGATTTATAGGCTCATGAATTCGGAAAGGATCGTTTTAACCAATGATTCATAGGCTTATGACTTCGGAAAGGATCGTTTTAACCAATGCTTTATAGGCTCATGACTTCGGAAAGGATCGTTTCAACCAATGATTTATAGGCTCATGCCTTCGGAAAAGATCGTTTAAACAATGATTTATAGGCTTATGACTTCGGAAAGGATCGTTTAAATCAATGATTTATAGGCTCATAACTTCGGAAAGGATCGTTTTAACCAATGATTTATAGGCTCATGACTTCGGAAAAGATCGTTTAAACCAATGATTTATAGGCTTATGACTTCGGAAAAGATCGTTTAAACCAATGACTTATAGGCTCAAGACTTCGGAAAGGATTGTTTAAACCAATGATGTATAGGCTCATGACTTCGGAAAAGATCGCTTAAACCAATTTTTTATAGGCTCATGACTTCGGAAAGGATCGTTTAAACCAATGATTTATAGGCTCATGGCTTCGGAAAGGATCGTTTTGACCAATGATGTATAGGCTCATAACTTCGGAAAGGATCGTTTAAACCAATGATATATAGCTCATGAATTTGGAAAAGAATCGCTTAAACCAATGATTTATAGGGTCATGACTTCGGAAAGGACCGTTTTAACCAATGATTTATAGGGTCATGACTTCGGAAAGGATCGTTTTAACCAATGATTTATAGGCTTATGAATTCGGAAAAGATCAATTAAACCAATGACTTATAGGCTCATGACTTTGGAAAGGATCGTTTTAACCAATGATTTATAGGCTCATGACTTCGGAAAACATCGTTTTAACCAATGATTTATAGGCTTATGAATTCGGAAAAGATCAATTAAACCAATGACTTATAGGCTCATGACTTTGGAAAGGATAGTTTTAACCAATGATTTATAGGCTCATGACTTCGGAAAAGATCGTTTTAACCAATGATTTATAGGGTCATGAATTTGGAAAGAATCGTTTTAACCAATGATTTATAGTCTCATGACTTCGGAAAAGATAGTTTAAAGCAATGATGTATAGGCTTATGACTTCGGAACGGACCGTTTTAACCAATGATTTATAGGCTCATGACTTCGGAAAAGATCGTTTTAACCAATGATTTATAGGCTTATGAATTCGGAAAGGATCATTTAAACCAATGATTATAGGCTCATGACTTTGGAAAGGATCGTTTTAAACCAATTTTTTATAGGCTCATGACTTCGGAAAAGATCGTTTTAACCAATGATTTATAGGCTATGAATTCGGAAAGATCAATTAAACCAATGACTTATAGGCTCATGACTTTGGAAAGGATCGTTTTAACCAATGATTTATAGGCTCATGACTTCGGAAAGATCGTTTTAAACCAATGATTTATAGGCTTATGAATTCGGAAAAGATCGTTTTAACCAATGATTTATAGGCTTATGAATTCGGAAAAGATCAATTAACCAATGATTATAGGCTCATGACTTGGAAAGGATCGTTTTAACCAATGATTTATAGGCTCATGACTTCGGAAAGGATCGTTTTAAACCAATGATTTATAGGCTCATGACTTCGGAAAGGACCGTTTTAACAATGATTTATAGGTCATGATTCGGAAAGTACGTTTTAACCAATGATTATAGGCTCATGACTTCGGAAAGGATTGTTTAAACCAATGATGTATAAGCTCATGACTTTGGAAGGATCGTTAAACCAATTTTTTATAGGCTCATGACTTCGGAAAGGATCGTTTAAACCAATGATTTATAGGTCATTGAATTCGGAAAGGATCGTTTTAAACCAATGACTTATAGGCTCATGACTTCGGAAAAGATCGTTTAAACCAATGATTTATAGCCTCATGACTTCGGAAAGGATCGTTTAAACCAATGATTTTTAGGCTCATGACTTCGGAAAGGATCGTTTAAACCAATGATTTATAGGCTCATGGCTTCGGAAAGGATCGTTATAAACAAATTATTAAGAAAAGAAATGCATACACAATTAACTATCGTCTGATCATTGATGCTTTCAGATAAATTTATTTTGAAATGTGTAAAGGAATCAATGGTTATTAAATGTCATGCAAATTTGGCATTATCTTAATATTTATTTTTTAAGGAGAAAACTAACAACCTGATTTATATTCAACAATTGTAGAAAAATATAAAACGTACTTCAACCAAGACAATAGCTAAATAGCAGGCGCCTGGTTTGTGAGAGACATCTACGCAATGCAAGGGTGTTTCACAAGTTTTTGAGCACTAAACCCTCCCCATTGCCTATGACAATGATGTAACAACGGAACTTAAAAAAACAACAACATTAAACGTCAGGTGGAAACGTCTTGACTGATCATATAAGAACGAATCCCAACAAAAACTATTATGAAAAATATAAAAAAAAAACACAACTGGTACTTACGGCTACAAAAATATATCTAATAAACCAATATCAACTTAACTTTCTCTAAGGCTTATGTAAATATTAGTTTGCATGTCATGTTATACAGTCTTTGCATTCATGATTTCATTTCGCTTCAAGCCGTTAATTGCGAAGATCACTGATCTTTCATTTTACATTCTTTATAGAAACAATAACACTAATCATATTTACACCTGTTTGTCTATAGATTCTCCTAAAATCGATAAAACTAAATATTTCACCATCCTTAATTTTCATATTTAAAAAGGAGTGGCGTTGGGTACTTCATTTTAACCACCGAAAAATGAAAAAAAAAACACTATTGAAATTCTTGTTTATCATTTTGATCGTGATGTTAGTCTTTTGTTCTATCGGTAGATTATCTTCTGTGAATCTACTGACTACTTTATTCAATAAATATCACTTATATTGTAAATTTTAACATAGGATCTGTAGTCCTCTAAAAATGAGTTCCATATGAAGGGCCAGCACTCAGGCGTTTTTCATCATAAATCATTACAGTCTTATGCCTTCTGACGATTGGTGGCCATCATTTGTGATTGATTTGTCACGTTTGGTCAAACAACGGTATGCGCATACGATAAACTATAAGGAATTCATCAAATAAAAATATCCAGAAAAACAAACATACGGTGCTGTACAAAACTATGTGCCTGTCAAAAAACGCTGATTTAAATTTATCTGTTAATTGAGTCTTTGTGGGTAGGCCTTCCAGTCTCGTTTAGTGCTTGAATAGAATGATTTCCTCCGAATAACTGTGTTGCAATATAATATTTGGAAGGAACCGCTATGCATTTATCGACTAAATCTGGTTGGTTTAATAAGTGTATCGGAGGCATCTATGTGGAATAGTCCATTTACATTTGTGTACCATAGCACTAATCTCGATTTGTTTCTTCGTTCTTCTAGGGATGCCATTCTCATATTTCTAGCATGTCTGTGACATTTGAGGTGTTGTGATATCTGTTTTCGACGTATCTGGCAGCCCTTTGCTAAATCATATCAATGTGATGAGTATCCTTCTTCAGATAGGGTTTGTTGTACAGGCATATCCAGCAATCCGTTGAGCGAGTGCTTTATACACTCTTTTATTAAGTGTTAAATTTCTTATTTTCAGGTTTTGTATCTCTTCACTTGATATCTAACGTTATAGAAACACTTAGACATTTGGCTACCGTCACATTTTGTACATGTAGTTTATTGCAATTGAGTTCATACTTGTTTATGGTTGGTTCTAAATTTTTTGTGATGGTGAGAAGATAAAAAATTTTAGGATGGAAATTCATTTTCAAGTTTTGTTTCCATAATGCCAGTTTGTCAAGGTTTTATTGATTCTTACGTTATCAGATGTTATAGTAAGATATGCAATTGTGTCACCTGCAATTAATCGTAAAATTAATTTAATGTCTTCTATCATGTCATTGGTACAGTATTGGAACAAGATGGGGCCTAATACTGATCCGTATGGCACACCCGATTCTATTTCTAGCATCCTGAATATTTTCCTTCCACAACTACAGCTTGTTTCCGGTCTCTAAGGAAATGATACATCCAAATGTTTTTGTTGTCTTTTTTTAAAATAATAGTAAAATTTATGTGTTCATAAACTGTGGGAAACTTTGTCGAAAGTTTTGCTGAAATTGATATTTATACAAAATGTTTGTTGACCTAGATCAATTGATTTTTTTTTTCTCTCAAAAGAAGACTGTGTTCAACTTGTGAACGTTCTTCTATATTACTTTATAGCAGTGTCAGAATATTGACCGACACCGATACAAACAAACCATACATAAATACAACGTTTTGTTTTCAATCATTTAAACACAAATATCATAAATTTAAAATACAATTATTTGAAGTATGTACAATTTTTAAAGTTGGATCGAATTCCTTACTGTTTTACGTTCTATTCGATAGAAAGGCGGACTTTCAGCAATTGTAGACTGCTTTTATTATTTATGCAAAACTGGTTTTGCATTTTCATAGATATAGAAAGATGTGGTATGAGTGCCAATGAGACAACTTTTCATCCCAGTTACAATTTATAAATGTAAACCATTATAGATCAAGTTACGGTCTTCCACATTAGTCCAGGCTCAAATTGTACTGCAAGCTACAAATGTATAAAGGGCACCACAGAATACTAGTGTCAAACGGAAAACCCAACGGTCTAATCTATATAAAAAACAATCCAAATTACATTTCTATTAGTTTACTAGATGAACTGTGATGTGAAATCGTATAAATAACGCTTTTACCCCCAAAACAATGAGATGAAAGTTATCAAAAGCAATATCAGTTATTCTTATTATTCGTTACTATTTCATACCAAACACTACGAAACAACAAATAAGATCCTGCCTCAGAATAGCTTTTGAGTTCTCAAGGAAAAAAACCAGTCATGGTATAGTGGTGTTATTGTTAAAGTTAATTGCAATACCTGATCACCGCTATATATAGTAGCCATTTATAATGCAAGTTCAAACCAATGCCATCACTTAGCAGCTTTTAGGATTCCTTAGCTCAACATACTTATATAGTAAACTGGTTTCGCTTATTGCACGAATACATATTATCAGAGCTCACTTGGATTCAGTTGTTAAGCTTTTTGTATAATGTTGTCAATTGCATTGCTAGGGGGAAACAATCTTAAAGCAAAACCAGGTTAAATGTTCTATGATTTATAATTCATATCAAAAGGTCGAAATTATTGTATATATTAAACAGAGGACACGTAAACTCTGGTTTTCAGGTGTTGTTTTCGTGTCAATTTGGAATTGAAAATTAAATGCCTTAATTGATGAAGATTATTCAAAGCAAATTAATGTTTACTGGTATATCAAATTCACCCTGTTTTAAAATGATTGGTTGTGTTCAGTTATTACAGAAAACATATACTGCAATCTTAAAATGGATATTTATACATTGTAGTGTGAGAACAAATTGTTTAACCATTTTTCTTTAATGAGTTATCAATATCTCAAAGCAAACCACTTTAAGACAATATTGTCATATATAAAAAGATGTGGTATGATTTTTTCTGTCGTCAAATCGATAATTGATTGCTACTTTTTCAATACGAACGCTGTACTTTCTCGTTTTGTTTCTCGTTTAGTTGCGAAAACACGACTTTTTGCTGATAAATGATAAAATTCAAAAAAATATTTAAGTAGACGGTGAAAAAACCTTGTATATAATTAAAGGCGTCAAGTCTCTTTTGATTTCTTCTGTAGTATTTGAGACAACATAATTCAAAAGTTATTAGATTTAGGGAAAATATATTTATGAGATAATTTAAGAAACAAAAAAAGGTTACCGCTAGTTTATAAGCATCTAGAGAGAAAATGCAATGGAGTATGAGGTAATCGAAATTATTATTAACATGATTAAAACATCTATATTGATGTTTGAAAAGTCTTTGTTTTAACAGATATCATGTCTATATAGTTTTTTTCTGATGTTGTTTGTATATAAGGATGATTATCAAAACATTATTCAAATCTTATTTTCAACATGTTTATTAAGGTTATCTAGGCACTAACTGTGCGACAGCAATGAATGACAACACATGTCTGCAGCATTTCGTCTTATCATGCACACTGCTCTTCTGAATTCTAATATCACATCAAAAAGATGTAATACTTTCTAAAATGACCCTGTTTGAGTTATGTTTAAAAATCGAGTGGCGAAAAATACCAGAGATACCATGAATGTATTGTTGGCGTGTTTAAGATAGATAAATAGCTAAACTTATATGACATAAAATTCATAACATAGTACTTGGCTTTTGGCTAATTGTTTTCCCAAGGGCAATTCCTTCGTCTGAAATCAGATGTATTAATATTTCCTTAATCGGAAATATAAGAGAGTTAATTGGGTTAATAAAAGCTTAGTAACTGCAACTTTTTCTGATGAATATTTCATGAAGTCAAAACCCGGAAACAAATAATTCTTTTCAGCACGCAGTCAGTTAAATTCCGGTAAAGTTCGGTAGAAAGACGTCTGGTCAAATGAGTTTGAAAATTATTAACTAAGTCATTTGGTTTATCTTTATCAATACAGAACACCATAAACAAACACTTTCAATTACAATTCAAGTATACCTGTAGTTTTCTTGTCTTTTACCTTTCAGTACTGAGATACTGGGGTAATGCATAATATAACATACATAGTATTTGTATAAGATTAACGTTTGTGCCTACTTTCGTATGAAGACACAGACATGGACATCATAAAATCATTTGTTTGCATCATGTATGGCAATATCAACATGTACTGTTGACGTGGCACGATTTGAATGCTTGCCAGGAATCAGCGACCTCTTCCGGAGCAGCTTGAAAGAGAAGCATATGAAGGTGGACATGTTTCAACGGGTACCAAGTAATGAAAATGGGGTAGGATTAAAGAAAAAAATCAGTGATAGATGGAAACAAAAATGGACTTCCTTGGCTGCCGTTGCATCATCGTGTCAGGAATGTTTGAAATGCGGATGCAAGAAATCCAGAATGTTGGTAGCTGTAAATGCTACCGGTTTTGCATTCCTTGTACGGGTTGATTTATAAATCAACTATTTACAAAATTATATTTTTTTTAAATATTAAGCCATATCTACCTCCTCATTTTTGGCAATTTGTTTAGGAATTTTGGTTCACAATGCTCTTCAACTTCGTTTTTTATTTGGTCTTTTCCACTTTGCGGGATTCGAGCGTCACTGGTGGGTCTTTTGTGGACGAAACGCGTGTCTGACGTTAATACAAAACTTAATCCTGGTATTGAAAAATCGAGAAAAAATCATAATTATCGTCAGCATATTTTTACAAATATTAACATAATGCTGAATTATAAAGAGTCTAATTACACAAATAATACATACATTTGAAAGTGATGATAAATCTCAATAAAGTAACCCATTATATTGAAATTCTCATTTCGAAAGCTATTAATTTTAAGCATAATGTTCTCAGGAAAATAATTTATGTTTCCGTTATTTTATACCATGTATATGCCATGCAGATTTTCTATATTATTTGATATATGTTAATTATGTAATGCAATTTACTTTTACAATTTAGATCGTCAACATGTTTATATATGCCAAGAATGCGTAGAACAAATGCAGGTCTGTGTATTATATATGCATTAATATGTATAATCTAAATTACGGAATTAGCTATTTAGTGGAAGATATTAGCAAGCAAAATCAAGGGAATTGTGCAAATGATGATACAAGCATGACAATTACCACAAATCATCATTATTGTATACTTTTTAAGAAATAACTGCTGGCCATTAAAAAACAATTTTTTTTCAAGATAGCCACGGCAATTTTCTAAAATGGCTATTTTCTTCAGTTTGAAAATACTGATTTTTCTGGAAAGTTTTTCTTTGAACTTCTTTTAGTAAAAACCAATTACCAGGTTTGTTGGATACCTTCCTTACTCCAAATATTGATTAAAAATTAATAATTCACATATCCAGTATTTGCGCATGCGCGAAAATGTAACAAAATTATTTCAAAAACATTTGAACTATTTACCATATATTTAGTGTTTTTGGATTTCTAGTGATATTATGAATTGGTTAAATAACATTTTTCAAGGTTATGATACACATGTGTTTAACACTTTTGCGCATGTGCAAACTATTTATAGACATCAAGAGAGATTTGTATGCACTACCTACCAGGCAATTCTCAGGTATTCGATGGTTAAGGCGAAAATGTGGTTAATCCCGGAGAAACATCAATTGTAACTGCAGATCAGTCACTTCTGGAAATGCCTAATCAAATTCAGTGGGAATGGCCTGATTTGTAAGGAAAAGATAAGTGTATCGTCATGTTTGGTGGATTGCACATTGAAATGACTTGTTATAAAACTGGGTGATATATTGCGTTATAGGGGATGGACATGTTGTCTTACTGAAGCCAATTTTGCAACACCAAGAACGGCAGATTCTTTTTATGTATGTTCAAATGTACCTAGAACTAGAGAGACGCATCAGACAATTGGATGTATTTTGCTTGAATTGTTAATTTCGGATTATGAAGGCTCAACTCAGAATATATAATTATGTCATGACTCTGTGGCGTTCAATGATTTAAAAGAAAGGAAATATAGTCATCTCAACCACAGTTTAATTCCTGGTTTTCAATTAGAAATTAAAAACTTCTTCTGATTTTGGTATTATGCGCATTTCATGAGTGAGATTTTAGTCCATATAAAGCATGACAGCGTATTGATTTAGGTCTTGATCGTGTAAATTATGTTCGATCGTTACCGACCCGTCTCCGAGATATGACTTCCCTTCCTGAACATCACCCACATGTGACAATGGAATTTGAAAATTATTATGTCACTGTCCGTAAGACCAGAACATGTCATTCTTATAACACAATTAATCAGGCATAAAAACAGAACAATGCAATTGTGAAGGACGGTGTTGGTGCCATAGGATTAACCGAAGATCACTTGTAGACAAATGAATGGTAGCTGGACTAGGAGTCAATATACTAGAAGATGAATTTGAAAGATCTAGTGGTTTGGGTCATTCTTCAACAGACGAACGACATAATGAAGACTCTACGAAAACACAAAAAGATTTCTTTAAACAGCTTTAAAGGCATTGTAAAGTGATGAAAGAGTTTGGAAATTCATTTCTAGAAGAGTCGTCAGATTTGTAAAAAGAAAATACTCAATTCAGAAAATTGTTGGTTCGTAAACAGGTAATATATATAAATAAACTCCAAGATATTGGTCCAAACAAAGCGAAGATCTTTTGAACCAAATGCAAAACGAAGGAGAACCTGCTTTTTATAACCAAATAAAAAAGAACAACTTCCTATTTTGGCCTCAAAATTAAACTGGAAACGTCCTTGTCAAAAACAAAGCTGGAGAACATTAAAAGTGATTGAGATATCTTTTCTAGACTTTTCATTTAATGTCACGGTAGACAATTTAACTTGGAATATTTCTTTATCCATAAAAACTAAATGCCCCTCCGTCTTTATCTCAGGATGTCACTTGAAATAGTGGTATTAAATCGCTGCAAATGGGTTTACTTGAAACATTCTGCGATTTCCTGATCCAAATTCGGACGCATTTATCGTTGGTGGGGCAGCAATGGTTAATTCCAGGTCACAAAGTTGGGCAAAAATATTTGATGATTATGCTAATGATGTCATACTGCCTTATATAAAAACTTGCATCGATAATTTTTCAAAAGTAGACATTGTATTTGATGTTTAGTAAATGAATAATTTAAAGGCTGTGACAAGACAAAGGCAAGGTTCTTGTGCCAGATGGAAAGGTGTTAATTCTGATAAAACACCTAGGGTTTGTAGGTTTCTCTGTGAAGATGACAACGAATCGAAATTGTTCAAGTATCTTGCAGACAAAATTGCTCCTTAAGAGACTAATAAAAATGTGTATGTTACTAATGGAGAAAATATTTTTTGCAATTTCAATAAAGATACTTTCTATCTACCCCCTTGTTATCATGAAGAAGCAGATACAGTAATGTTTGTCCATGTTCGGCATGATTATGAAAAGTGTTGTAAAATGTCATTTTATGTAGTTCTGACACAGAAGTATCAGGAATTGCAGCAATCGCAAAATAAGATAGAACAAATTGTGGATAGGTTATGGTAGGAATAACCTGTACGTGACATATCAAATGCGTTTTGTAGCTGCTCTTACTTTCGTCCATGCATTCAGTGGATGTGGTACTTTGTCGAATCGTCGCGAGAACAGGAAGATGTAAGATTGGCTAAAAATGGAAGGTTTTCCAGATGTAAAGAAGTTTTCTTTTTGGCTGAAGTATGAAGCAAGGCACGATGTGAATTGTATGCCAAGAAGCAGCGATATTGTGATGCAATTCCGCCTAAAAGAGATTCTTTTCCAGAGCACATCAAAAGATAAGTATATCAAGGAGGAGTTGTTTGGGCTCAGCCTGATTCATGTATTCTTCAGGTACATGTACCAAGTCATGAACACTGGGGATGGAGTAAAGAAAGAATTAATGACAGTTGGAATCCAAAATTAACTTCTTTGACTGCCGTTGCATCCTCGTGTCAGGAAATTTTGAAATGCGGATGCCAAAATCTAGCTGTGTTGGTAACTGTAGATGCTACCGTTCTGGCCTTCCTTGTACGGGTTGTTGTATAGGCAACTATTAAATAATTATAAGATAAGCAACCTGTCTTTCTAACCAAACTAGACATTTAAACTTAACAAAGAGTGTTATCACTTTTTAAGTTGATGGAAATTATAAAAATATTTTCTACGTATTTGCCGCCATTTTTTAACCGGAAGTCACCATTTTTTTCATGTATGTGTTGTTTTGTCGTACTAAGAATTGTTTTTAACGTTTAATCCTAAATTACATTGGATTATATTTATCACACATCTTTCAAGGAAGTTGCTTGAAAGTATAAAATTAAAATTTTTGACCTTTTTACCGGCATTTTGAAACCGGAAGTGACCTTTAATTTCATTTATGTATTGTCTAGTCGTAATTAAGGAACTGTCATTTACTTTTTATCAAATCTGACATAGAATTTTACATATAACACACCTTTCAAAGGATTAACCAATTATTGCCAATTTGAAATGACGCCATTTCCGAAATGTGTGGTGGCTATTTTGAAAAAATATCTCCCACTAATACCATAATTCGCACCAGCTCTCAATACAAATAATTCATACGGATCTTCAGTCACTAGCTCAAGCATTCAACTTTCCATTCTTTCTCATTCATCTACTCACTCATTTATTCATTCAGTCTCTCATTTGTCTATTCACTAACTGATGCATTCTTCCATTCACGGTTTTAATCATTAAACCATGTACTAATCAAACCCTCTATCACTCTCACTCAACCATCTTCTCTCTCACATCCATCTCTCTCTCCTACAAATCTATCCTTTCTGCATCACTGATCCATCCTAACTCTCACTCATCCATTCTATTTCTCTATCACTCATACATGCTCTCTCTCACTTACTCGTCCTTCTCTTTTTCACACTCAAGCATGCTCTCTCTCTCTCTCTTCTCTCTCTCTCTCTCTCTCTCTCTCTCTCTCTCTCTCTCTCTCTCTCTCTCTCTCTCTCTCTCTCTCTCTCTCTCTCCTCTCTCTCTCTCTCTCTCTCTCTCCTCTCTCTCTCTCTCTCTCTTTCACTCATCCATGCTCTATCTCACTTACTCATCTTTCTTTTTTTCACTATCATTCATTTTGTCTTCAATTCATTCTGTCTTCCATTCATCCATCTTCCCTCTCACTCAAGCATGATCTCTCTCTCTCTCTCATCCGCCCTCTCCTCTCTCTCATCCGCCCCCTCTCTCATTCATCAGCTCCCTTTCTCATTTATCCATCCTCTCTTTCACTAATCCATCCTCTCGGTCATTCTTATCTCGCCTTTACTTACCTTACTTACAGAACACAAATACTACCTTTCCGTTCACATCCTCTTGGGTAATGTTAAATCTCTCCTACACATCCATCCTCTCTCTCACATCAATCCTATCTCCTACACATCCATCTCTCTCTCCTACAAATCTATCCTTTCTTCATCAATGATCCATCCTCTCTCTCACTTATCGATTCTCCTTCTCTCTCACTCATACATGCTCTCTCTCACCTACTTATCCTTCTCTTTTTCACACTCATTCATTCTGTCTTCAATTCATTCTGTCTTCCATTCATCCATCTGCCCTCTAACTCAAGCATGCTCTCTCTCTCTCACTCTCTCTCTCTTCTATCTCTCTCTCTCTCTCTCTCCCTCTCTCCCTTTCTCTCTCTCTCTCTCTCTCTCTCTCTCTCTCTCTCTCTCTCTCTCTCTCTCTCTCTCTCATCCGCCCCTCTCTCATTCATCAGCCCCCTCTCTCATTTATCCATCTTCTCTTTCAATAATCCATCCTCTCGGTCATTCTTATTTCTCTCTTTTACTTACCTTACTTACAGAACACAAATACTACCTTTCCGTTCATATCCTCTTTGGTAATGTTGAACCTCCTCCACACCCATCTCTCTCTCCTACAAATCTATCCTTTCTTACTCACTGATCCATCCTCTCTCTCACTCATCCATTCCCTTTCTCTCTCACTCATCCATGCTCTCTCTCACCTACTTATCCTTCTCTTTTTCACACTCATTCATTCTGTCTTCAATTCATTCTGTCTTCCATTCATCCATCTTCCCTCTCACTCAAGCATGTTCTCTCTCTCTCTCATCCGCCCTCTCTCTATCTCTCTCTCATCCGGCCCCTCTCTCATTCATCAGCCCCCTCTCTCATTTATCCATCCTCTCTTTCAATAATCCATCCTCTCGGTCATTCTTATCTCTCTTTTACTTACCTTACTTACAGAACACCAATATTATAAAATGTGGAAATTTTTGAAATGAGTTAAACCACCGGATAAAAAAATTAAAATAAGTGAAAATCAAAAGGAAGATCGAAATAAAGTACTAGTATATGAAATTGACAAAAGGAAACGCAAATACCAAAAATCATGGGAAAAAGATCGCGAATGGTTGAATTATATAGTAGATCGGAATTTAATGAACTGTACAATTTTTTTCATTAGTGATTGTTAAATGAATGTCATTTTTGCAGGACCAGTAGATTTGGAGCCGGACCAGAAGAGTTTTCGGTCCATTGGTCCGGCTGGCCAGTTCACAAAAAAGCTTAATTCGACCCCCTCTCTCTCTCTCTCTCTCTCTCTCTCTTTCTTTCTCTCTCTCTTTTCTCTCTCTCTCTCTCTCTCTCTCTCTCTCTCTCTCTCCTCTCTCTCTCTCTCTCTCTCTCTCTCTCTCTCTCTCTCTCTCTCTCTCTCTCTCTCTCTCTTTCTCTTCTTCTCTCTCTCTCTCTCTCTCTCTCTCTCTCTCTCTCTCTCTCTCTCTCTCTCTCTCTCTCTCTCTCTCTCTCTCTCTCTCTCTCTCTCTCTCTCTCTCTCTCTCTCTCTCTTTTGTGATCAGGGTATTGTCAAATTATTAATTTACCTTTTCGAAAAAGACTACTTACCGATAAATAACCTGGTATTACATTTTTACTAAAACGATTTGTTTTCACCTCTGTATTTACGTTTAATTATTTTTTGTGAAATTTTTAGGAGTCGTTTGATTTGTCCTCCAAATCTCCTAAATAATTTTTTTGTCTAACAATCAGAAACAACCAATGTATGTCTGATTATTAAAGATTAAATCAAATAATATTCGGACAAGATAAAGTTTAACGTCCCCCGCGAAACCAAATGATTAACGTCAGATACAGTTGTTGTCTCTGAAGAAAATAGACTTGTTTTTGTCTTCATGGACATTAATAAGTGAAATAAATTGTCTAGAAATCATCGTGCGCGATATCCAACGTACGTCCCAGAATGTTTGTCTAAACTGATTTTTGACCGATACAGACATAAACAACAAGCCCTACTGAACCATCCGTCTTTTAGTTTTAATGTTATATCTACTGCAATACTTTATAGGTACAATAGTTTGCGAGTTTTAGACTCAGGGATTTACATTTTTTGTACCTGCTATCATAAAGTGGCCATTGAAGAATGTAATTTTTTTATATATAGTTGTTTGTTTGTGTTCAAGTTAATTAGTGAGTTTTATGACAAACACAGTTCTGTAAGTAATGTTGATGAACTACAATACTACAATTATGCTGGCTTATTCCTTTCAATATTATTTTTATAATTATGTTCTCTTCAACGTTTTAAAGGCTACAAGAGGGACGGACAAGTCGAAAATAAACTGACTACGTCATGGCTTTAAACACAAAAAAACAAATACACAAACAAAAGTACACACCATTTGTACAGAATGTAACTAAAGCTCTGATTCCTTTCACGGATTTTGCTATACTTTTTGGAACTTTTGGATTATAGCTCTTCATCTTTTATATAAGCTTTGGGTCTACATATTTTAGCCGAGAGCATCACTGAAGAGACATGTATTGTCGAAATGCGCATCTGGTGCAGAAAAATTGGTACCGTTAATGTTATTATATAAAGACTGAGTATCATAAAACCAACCAAATACTGGAGGATGATCTCATGTGCTCTGGAAGGATAGGTAGATCATGTTCTGCATCTGCCATGCTACTGATGTTTGTACAAACCCTGTAATAAGTCTAATAAGGGTAAACATAGTTTAAATATGTGTATTTATATTGGTTTGGGAAACAAGTTGTACAATTCATATTAATCCCTTTTCACTTTGCGCGTGTGAGTGCTGCCTTGTAGCCTGCTTTTTATTGAAATCAACAAGGGTCTCTTTTACGTGAAAGAGATATGGCTCTCTATTTTAACACCGGAAAGTCATTTATCGTCCCCTTAATTCAACTATCATCGTTTCCTCAAGATTTTACTCGCAAATGTTGTCAAGGGAGAACCGAAAATCCAATCCCTGAAATGTTCATCGCAGAACGAGAATCGAACCAGGAACGTTTGTGGTAGTAGTCCTATGCAACTATGACTACATCAAAGTCTAATTCGGAATATTGATTCAAATCATACACATGCAATTCAATATATCTTTATTCCATGGTTGTTCAGAACAGATGCACATTCACGTATACTAGATGGTTTTTTTTTTTATCTAAATCATTAAATGTCATAAATGTTTCAAGTTTAGTCTTCTCCCCAACAGCACATAAAAAATAGATCAACTTTAGCTCAGGTCAATTAGTACACCATGTGTAGCATTAGGTAGGTTAATTAAATGATAGGTCTGGAGTATTTACTATTTCAGTCATCTTTAAAGTTACATTTAACTTTGATATTCGAACAAATAATTCAAAATGTATACACACTTTTACACAACTACGATTAATAAATATACATATTTTCTTAATGCATTACTTAATAAAGATGTGGTATGAATACCAATGAGACAAGTCTCCACAAGAGACCAAACATGACACAGAAATTAACAACTATAAGTCACCGTACGGTCTTCAACAATAGGCAAAGGCCATACCGGAATTTCAGTTATAAAAGGCCCCGAAATGACAATGTTAAACAATTCAAACGAGAAACAGTTTCATTTGGAACAAGGGCATACTATCAATATACTCTTTTTTGCCCCGGGCAATTTTGAGGTTATTGCATATGCAAAACCCAACGCATTCGTCACAAATATGTGATAAAACATTTTACACGAACAAGTTAGCACCATTGTGTTATTCTTGTTCATCAACATTAATTACAGAACTTTGTTTGCCATAATACCAACCAATGAACTTGAACACAAACACATATATTAACACATGACATTTTTCAATGACCGCTTTATTATTGTATGTAGAGACGTAGTCTTAAACTATCAGACTATTGTTTCTCGAAATTAATGTAACAGTTATAGATAGATAACTAAGACAAAACGAAGGATGGGTATGTAGTGATTATTGTTAATGTCTTTGTCGGGTCAAACATTTGTTTAGACAAACAGTCAGAGATGTTGACCATCGTGCACGATAATTCATAGACAAATTAATTTCACTTATTATTAACCATATGTACATTAACAACTCTAATGTCATTAAAGACAAAATTTTAATCCGGCCGTAAAACGTTTATTTCCCGGGGGACGTTAAAATTGTTATTTTGAATATATAATGAATACATTTGTAATATTCAATGCATAAATTGTTCGATTCTGATTTTTAGACAAACAATCAGTTGAAAGTTTCAGATGAACACTTAAACCTAACGAAACGTTACTAGCATTCAGAAAAAGAATTTAACATAAATCAAAACTGATTACGTAATACCCAGTACGACGGCAAATGTTCTTGTAGTACATAATTAATACCAGGTAATTTAGCGGAAACAGGTCTATTTCATCAACTTTCGTAAAAGTAGGTAAATAATTCATGTATTGTTGTATAAAGTAATTTCATGCTGTGGTATGTTACATGGATTTACTATTTGACGTCAGTTTCGATAAAGACAACTTACAACATGTTAGGGGGACGTACCGTTATGTCCGGTAGTGTAATACATATTAATCAACATGTTACTATATGTATATAAAACAAATGAAATAGTTGATGACAACTTTGTTATTGCATGCAGAGTCTTAGACTCTTAAACTATAGTTTCCAGAAGCCAATGCAATACATTTATTATTCAGACAAAGCAAAAGACGGGTCTCTAGGGATTGCTGTGTCTGTGTTTATCGTTAATCAAATCAGGTGTGTCAGCGTTATTTATTGCGCACGATTACGTCTCCTTGACAATATATGTCACTTTGAACTGAGAAGACACATACTATTATTCGACGGAAATTAAACGGATTCTCGGGGGACGTTCAATTTGCTACTGTTTGTATATATAATGGCAGTTTTAAATGTGTTTTCTTGTGAATCTTTTGCATTCGGCCTTCACAGTTTTTGTCAATTTATTCCCTTTTCACGAATGTGACATACTGAATTATCTATTTCCCTGAGTTGATCTTACATAAGCAACACGACGGGTTCCACATATGGAACAGGATGATCTGCTTTCTCTTCCAAGCACTCGAGGTCACCCCCAGTTTATGGTGAAGTTCGTGTTGCTCAGTCTTTAGATTTTCTATGTTGTTTCTTGTGTACTAATATTTGTCTGTCTGTCTTTTTTTCATTTCTGCCATGGCGTTGACAGTTTATTTTCGATTGATGAGATTGACCTTTCCTCTGGTATCTTTCGCCCCTCTTTTCGTCAGACAAACACCTATTTGTTTGTTTTGTATGAAAGCATTAATGAAACAATACACTACTTGTATTTCGAAAAACCAATATAGGTTGATTCAAAACAGTTATATCTTCTCTACAAAATTTCCTTCAAGTAAAAAATAAATTAACACATGACATTTTTCAATGACCGCTTTATTATTGCATGTAGAGACGTAGTCTTAAACTATCAGACTATTGTTTCTAGAAATTAATGTAATAGTTATAGATACATAACTAAGACAAAACGAAGGATGGGTATGTAATGATTATTGTTAATGTCTTTGTCGGGTCAAACATTTGTTTAGACAAACAGTCAGAGATGTAAGACATCGCGCACGATGATTCATTGACAAATTAATTTCACTTATTATTAACCATATGTACATAAACAACTCTAATTGCATTAAAGACAAAATTTTAATCCGGCCGTAATACGTTTATTACCCGGGGACGTTGAAATTATATTTTGAATATATAATGAATACATTTGTAATATTCAATGCAGAAATTGTTAAATTCTGATTTTTAGACAAACAATCATTTGAAAGTTTCAGATGAACACTTAAACCTAACGAAACGTTACTAGCATTCAGAAAAATAATTTAACATAAATCAAAACTGATTACGTAATACCCAGTACGACGGCAAATGTTCTTGTAGTAAATAATTAATACCAGGTAATTTAGCGGAATTAAGTCTATTTCATCAACTTTCGTAAAAGTAGGTAAATAATTCATGTATTGTTGTATAAAGTAATTTCATGCTGTGGTATGTTACATGGATTTACAATTTGACGTCAGTTTCAATAAAAACAACTTACAACATGTTAGGGGGACGTACCGTTATGTCTGGTAGTGTAATACATATTAATCAACATGTTACTACATGTATATAAAACAAATGACATAGTTGATGACAACTTTGTTATTGCATGCAGAGTCTTAGACTCTTAAACTATAGTTTTCAGAAGCCAATACAATACATTTATTATTCAGACAAAGCAAAAGACGGGTCTCTAGGGATTGCTGTGTCTGTGTTTATCGTTAATCAAATCAGGTGTGTCAGCGTTATTTATTGCGCACGATTACGTCTCCTTGACAATATATGTCACTTTGAACTGAGAAGACACAGACTATTATTCGACGGAAATTAAACGGATTCTCGGGGGACGTTCAATTTGCTACTGTTTGTATATTTACTGAATATGTGTTAATTTACATACTCTTTCTGATTGTTTTCCTAGCGGAATAATGGCAGTTTTAAATGTGTTTTCTTGTGAATTTTTTGCATTCGGCCTTTACAGTTTTTGTCAGTTTATTCCCTTTTCACGAATGTGACATACCAAATTATCTATTTCCCTGATTTGATCTTACATAAGCAACACGACGGGTTCCACATATAAAACAGGTTAATCTGCTTCCCCTTCCAAGCACCCGAGGTCAACCCCAGTTTTTGGTGGAGTTCGTGTTGCTCAGTCTTTAGATTTTCTATGTTGTTTCTTGTGTACTAATATTTGTCTGTCTGCCTTTTTTCATTTCTGCCATGGCGTTGTCAGTTTGAGATTGAACTTTCCTCTGGTATCTTTCGTCCCCCTTTTCGTCAGACAAACACCTGATTGTATGTTTTGTATGAAAGCATTAATGAAACAATACACTACTTGTATTTCGAAAAACCAATATAGGTTGATTCAAAACAGTTATGTTTTCTCGACAAAATTTCCTTCGAGTAAAAAATAAATACCGTTTAAATATTCTTCTTCGCACAATTTGGTAAAAGTAGTAAAGTTATGTGTATATTGTTATTAAAGTTGAACAAATTTCTATAATCATCGCATTGTACATGTAGTAATATGCGATTTTTTTTAATTTTATTTTTTTCAAATTTTCATTGTTACTGAATAAATGATTGCACATGCATTGATTGATCAATGGTGGATCATTGCACATTCATACATGTAGTTGAATTATCTAATCAATAAAGAAAATGCCTTCATTGAAATACTCGTTAACTGTGTCGGTTCTGATACAGCCATTGTTTCTAAATATCAGATTTGAACGTAACAGGTCAAAGTAAACGCCAAAAAAATAACGCTTCGGAGTCATCAAAAATATTACATTTTGTTTAATATTTATTTGTAAATGTTTGGTTATTGTTAAGAAAAAATTATTAGATTGATGTTTTATTTATTAATATAATAGAATTGAAATTTATATGTATTCTTCACAAGAATCTTGGATTTGTTGAAGACAATGGAACAAGCAAGTGATGTAAAATAAAGGATTTAAAAAAAAAGCTGTCTGATTTCTATCTAAAAATAACTAACCCCCGTTCTCTCCAAAACCAAAGGTTGCAAGCAATGAACTGTTATTTTTATACTTAAATGTTTAATTTACTATTGAAATAGTTATACTAAACTGTGGATTACCAAACATACAAAAGTCTACATTTTTCATGACATTGAAAGATTGAAACATCATAACCTCGTTTGGATTTATGAACTACTCATTTACAAATGTAGGTTATATTACTTAGCTTTTATAACCTAATTTAATCTATCATATTTTCAAGTGTAAACAAAATTATAAAAAGAACGGTTGATTCTAGATTAATGGGTTGCTATTGGCAAATTAAATGACTTAATAACAAGAACTAAGTAATTGATGGTACATCTTATACGTCATCAAAGTAGTTCTTTATACCCTCTGATACATATATTAACTCATTTATCCTACAAGACGACCAGAAATAAATTATACTAAAGGGCATGCGATGCGTATGCAGTATTGCAAGGCAGTAAATCGAAGTAATCTGTATAGGGTACCTTACAAATCTATATTAATACACTTTCCGAATAGCAGATACTGTTTTTATAAAGATTTGAAAATAAATCCGTACGATTGAACGTTATTGGGTATGTTTTTAATAAATGAATAATGACAATGCAATAATTTGTCAAGACTACACATACAAAATTATGATACGTTTTGTTCAAGATAATTTTTTCGAACTGAATTTAACAAAATAAGTTGTATTGTAAGACTTACGAAAATAACTCCCCCACTTGTTTGGTTTCTAAAACAATATATATAATTATATGACATGGAAATGAACAGGGGTCAGCTGAAGGACGCCTCCGGATGCGGGAGTTTCTTGCTGCATTGAAGATCCATTGGTGGACTTCTGCTGTTGTCTGCTCTATGGTCGGGTTGTTGTCTCTATGACACATTCACAATTTCCATTTTCAATGTTATGATAACTTTTATCTCAAACCATATCTTTACATTGATATTGTTTGCGTCTCATACCAAAAGAAGAGAAATCAAGGATATGCTTAACTTGGATTTCTATTAGCTATTGAAGTCGTATATGAAAATAAAAATATGTGTAATGGGGCAATATATATTACCCTGTATTGAAGGGTAAACAACAAAGAGTCCGAACATTTAACAGTAATTCCTAAACTTCACCTAACTACATCCTTACCAATGCTACAGTAGTTTATCAATCTAGTTACACCTATTAGAGTTATTGAACAAATATTCAACAGTTGTTTCAGAGTCTGTGGAGAAGCCTTAACATTTATCATCGTTTAAAAACTCCTTCGTGAAGACTTATTGTCCTTACTGTTTTAAATTGCAAATAAATAATTCAATGCGTTCTACTTTCCGGTATTGCTAAAAGGCAATAAATAAGCAGCCTAAATAGTTCTATGGATGTGTAGCCTTGAATAGTGCTATAATCATACTGTGTTGCAGGCAATATACAATTCAATTATCTCTTCTAATTATGATATGTTAACCAACCACAAATTCTTTAAATAAGTTATCCGACTTGAGATTGCAAATCTATTTTAGGATTATCTAAGGAGAATATTATTGTTGGTTTCCAAAACCGTATATGATATTGAAATGAACTGATAACTTAAATCTAAAACCACAAAAAGAAAATAAATACTTTCTTTTCATCAACTCCATAACAATTTCTTGTTTATTCGATGCAAATGTATAAACAGGTTCTATCGGATTAGATTCATTTAGAATAGTGCTAATTTATATGGATGCAACATCAACCAATATTTATATAAAAAAAAGTAAAATCACAGAAGTACTAAAGTTTAACTGGGTTAAACCTGGTTTTACACCTAGCTAAACCGTTCACTTGTATGAAAGTGGCATCATATTCTATTAACAACGATGTATCAACAAAACAAACTTACATAATGGGTAACAACTTCAATATGCATAGCAAAACGTTTAGATCTACAAGAAATGCAATATGGATTTACTTGATATATGCATCAGGAGATATTTGAACATATATATTTCTTTGGTTACATCTTCTGACATCAGACTCGGACTTCTTTTGAACTGAATTTTTAATGTGCGTATTGTTATGCGTTTACTTTTCTACATTGGCTAGAGGTATAGGGGGAGGATTGAGATCTCATAAACATGTTTAACCCCGCCGCATTTTTGCGCTTGTCTCAAGTCAGGAGCCTCTGGCCTTTGTTAGTCTTGTATTATTTTAATTTTAGTTTCTTGTGTACAATTTGGAAATTAGTATGGCGTTCATTATCACTGAACTAGTATATATTTGTTTAGGGGCCAGCTGAAGGACGCCTCCGGGTGCGGGAATTTCTCTCTACATTGAAGACCTGTTGGTGACCCTCTGCTGTTGTTTTTTTTCTATGGTCGGGTTGTTGTCTCTTTGACACATTCCCCATTTCCATTCTCAATTTTATAATTTTGAGATATTAAAAAGAAGATGTGGTATGATTGCCAATGAGACAAATCTCTACAAGAGTCCAAATCACATAGGAATTAACAACTATGGGTCATCCACACTTCATCCATGAACAAAACCAATACCACATAGTCGGTTATAAAATGCCCCGAAATAACAAATTTAAAACAATTCAAACGAGAAATCTAACGTCCTAATTTTGTAAAAAAAAAATAACGAAAACAAAAATGTAACACATCAACAAACGACAACTACTGAATAACAGGCTCCTGACTTCGGACAAACGCATTCATAATGATAACAAACAGTAATAACTGCTCAATATTTCATATGTCTACGTGTTATGAGAAATGCTTTTAAAGGTAAACAGGCAAATCTGGAAGTTTACCTCCAAAGGAGTTTGTTGATAAGGTCCTAGAATGGCCCCCTTTCTTAGCGTAAATTTCAAATTCGGATTTATTGAACAATATCACGATAAATTATAGCTAACACATTGACTAGATAGGATATAAGCCATTTTGTTGAAAATTTACGTTTCTGCGTTTCATTATGACGTCACAAGTTGTACTCATATTGAATTTACACGAAAAAATCAATGAAAATGTGTAAATTTCCATATATTCTTGGACAGGAAACATAGAGCGCATACGTCGACAACAAATATCTTTTAAATAATGTTTGTGAAGACACTTCACATGTCTTATTTGAATATTAAGCTTGTCGACGCATACGCTCTATGTTTCCTGGTCCTTTATTTGGTTGAAATCCAGCTGATTTTGTCAAATTTTACCAAAATCCCTTGTCTTAACCTTTGAAGGATGTAAAAATCAACGTGTTAGAATTTAACTTTGCCAAAAACAGTTCTGTTCAACTTTTTCTCGTGTCTTTAAGGCAACTTAAACATTTATTGTCTTGTAACTATGAACTAATTTGGGTTAAATATGGCCCTTACCGAACTTACTCCTTTAATAGTCATAAAACAATCATCAACGCTTTTGAGCAATTACCTAAACATTTTGATATGTATCTGTTTAATTTTATAATATCTTTTAAAACAACAGAAAAATGCTGGACAATGTTATGAGATTGAAAAGCATAGAAAAGAATATCCCCCTTTGTATTCTTTCATTTCATCAAACTTTACATTACTCGTTATGTTTTATGTATGTTATTAAAGATAACCATCATTAATACAATGAAGAAAGACGCTCTGAACTATATAACCTTGAAATCGAAAAACATAGTACATTGTCGAAAAGTGAATTTATGAGTAGTTAATTTGAAAACCTTATTCAGAAAGATTTAGATGAGTGTTCTAGAAATAAAAGACAAACGTATATATAGTTAATACAAAGTCAAGGTTCGGTCAGTAGAAAAAGTTGTTAATGTCTAATTATTATAAAAATCTGCTAAGATAAACATTTTTAGGCGCTGAGAATTGCAAACGCTTTTGTTTTCTAATATATACGATGGTATGATTGAATGTAATCAGCAATACTTAAAACACTTTTCTGTAGGGTATAGTGGTTTGATTTTATTTTAGCAAAGTTCATTTACAGAACATATAATGTTTATCACACAAACGAATATACAAAACAAAAAAATTGTTATTCCCAAATGAATGCATACATGATATTTTTTACTTAACCTGTACAAACAAGTTGCTTATAAACATTTCCATCTCTAATGTTAGGACGACAGCACTCAAAAAGTGAATGCTTATTATTGGTTTTTTTTCTAGATCTTGACATTTTACAAAACCAAAAAAAAAAGAAGAAAAGTAATGTAAAAAGAATTAATCCCCTGATATAGGCGTCAATGGTTACGATAATAAATATAAAATCAAAATTTTGTTATACTCATATGAAACCAATATATTCTTGGAAATATTGCTGTTGATTGTATTGAGTAGAATAGATTACTGTATAAACTATGCTGAAGTGTTCTTAGTGTGCTAAATCAACAAATGACGTAGATTTCCAAAATGAAAACGACAAACCTAAAAAGTTAATCATGTGTTGACGTCTTTTAATGTCTTCAATAGTGAAGAGCCTCTCAAAAGGTAGCTATTTTTGTTTTGGTCGTTAAGCTTTTAGTCGAGGCCTTTGATATCTGAACATATACATATTATATATCACAGTCAAAACGTACTAGCTTAGATTCAAACTTGCATAACAAATTTGTCATTAAAGTTTTCCTTTGAGATACATTAACACAACCCTGACCAGCCACTTTACCAAATATTGAAATAAATCCATTTGTTTTTCCATTTCTCATAGAGATGACATAAGGAAACACTGACCAAACGCCTGCTTTTAAATCACATTTCAACTCTACTTTTTTTAATCTTTAATTAATGCAGTTCATGGTTTTGTATACCAGTAGAATAAATACTAAATACAAACTTTTTAAAGAAAGGAATTGAACTTTATAAATATGATTTAAAACTACAGATGCACAAGTTTGTTTGATTTGAAAAGAAATAAGATGACAGTTTACGCACATCTTAATTTAATGCAGCTTTAATTATCTTAGCATCCTTGGAATATATAAATAAATTGTGAATATCCTGACAAATACAAGTGTTTTTCGCATCAGATGATTACTGTTTAGAACAAATTATGGTTACCATAAATAACATACTTCATCGTGTTGCTCGTGTTATTACAAATCCGGTAAAAAGTCTAATTCGGTAGGTCACATTCATGAAAGAGAAGGGAGTTGTAGTTACGACGTAAGGAACATATCCAATATCATCGGTGAAACGGTTATTCAATAACCGTCAACCCGATCGTGACGGCGTCCGTAAAATTTACGAAAGAATGATTCATAGATTTAGTGTTGAAGTAGTGAGCATTTCCACGTTAACGATATAACTGTTTGTATATCTCATGAGCAAGAGCAGCTGTTGAAATAATCTATTTGATTGACACCTGATTCTTTCAATTACCTTTTTCCTGCTGAAGGTTTTTATGATTTACTATATGTATGAAAATTAGAAGATATGTGCACTTTAAAAGTGCGAAGATGTAACCGTATACATGGTTCAAACTACAGAAAGGAAAGGATGTGCCATTCAAATTATTTCATTCGTACTACATTCCCATATGCGATTAACATATAATTGGTACCTTCCCTTGTATATATAATACTCTACCTAGTCATTTAAAAACTCATATATATATGGTATTCACATACAAGTGCAGAGGAAACCGCAACGTAAAGATGATTTGTATTAGAGATGTCATTCACATATTTTTGGTTACTGTCACCATACATGGTACTGCGTGACAAAGTACTGCTACTGTTTCCTATGACATTGCAGAGTTTGCTCGAATACGAACATTTTAGTTATTTTAGACTGCAATTTACTAAATATTAATACGTTTTCAACAAATTGAATGTAAAAAGTGAACAATCAAGAAAAATAATAGAACAGATTAAATAATGTTTGGTGTGTCCATGAAAAAAATTCATTTCCCTAAAACACTTTTTAACTCTTCATCAAACATTTTCATAATGGAAATATTATGTATGAAATACTTGATATTTAATATTTGATATTTGTTTTCGTTTATTTTGGTTATAAGTATGCCTTAGTTAAAGACGGGCAACAACTTCATTTGTACTAAAAGGACATTCAAACTCAGTAGAGGAAAACAAACTGACTACGCCCTGCCTAAAAAAGACAAACAAAATCAACAGACAAACAAAAGATTAACAAAATACGACGCATAAAAATGACCATTATGGACCCGTCCATTAAACGAAAGGGTGGTATTATTAGTAATTAACCACATTGTAAATACAACCTTAATGTCATTTAACCAACAGAAAACAATCTACTTCAAATTCAATTTTAACCAGTTTATACTAATTCGAATATATATATTTAAATTTCACTTCCGCTTGTTTACAGGAAATTGACACTTTTGTAAAAAAACAAAACAGTATATTGCCGTTAAGAAAGTAGATTTGAAAATACAAGCACAAATAATGGAGCAATAAAGACAAACAAAAAAAAATACAAACAAAATAATTATACTACGCATGTACCATCCTTAAACCAATCAATTTGCCTTTTCAGAATCTGAAGGACTATGGGTAATCTCATTGTTCGTACACCAAAATGAAAATAACGTTACGTCATTAGTTGCATTTCAATTGTTTGGAAAAATTTTAACCAATCACAACGGTTTGGTGTACGCTTGTGAAAATATTACCCAGAATGCATTAGATTCTGAGACGGCAAATTGACAAGTTAGACAATCGATTTTTCACTGATTTCGTAAATATCTATTACAATTGTTTGTATATTATCAAATAAAACGGTTATATATTATTAGTTAAAAAAAATGCAAATCAATTAATCAATCGTCTGTATTTCAATAGAAAACATTATTTGTATGAATTTTCGAAATATTATCAATTATCTTCAATCTTGAAATAAACTTAAGGAGGCTCGCGGGTATAAGATTTTCAGAAAAAAATTAGACATTTATTTTTCATTACAAATTTTATTAATTACCTTTTGGTAGTTGTTACTTTATCATATGGTACAAAAATCATTCCAAAAAATCAATTGGTGTTGGCCCCAGGTGACTTTTAAAATGTAGATATCATTGAAAAAGCTCAAAATTATCTCCCTTTGGTGCAACAATCCCATTTTTTGGCATTAAAATTGAAATATCTTTTTTAACTCATCGTTGACCTATATTTTTTATTGCTGTTTTCGAATAAGCTGTACATCAAGTAAATAATTTAAGCGATTTCTGTAATTTAGTTCTTTTTTTATTTCGATATTACCGCTATTTCTCCTATTAGTTCAACAGAAAAAAAGGACATTAACAAAAATGTATGCTTCTTTCGAAAAAAAAAAAGTAAAAACACAAAAATACTGAACTCCGAGGAAAATTCAAAAGGGAAAATCAAAAATCAAAAGGCAAAATCAAAAGTCCAAACACATCAAACGAATGGATAACAACTGTCATATTCCTGACTTGGTACAGGCATTTTCTAATGTAGAAAATGGTGGATTGAACCTGGTTTTATAGCTAGCTAAACCTCTCATTTGTATGACAGTCGCATCAAATTCCATTACATTGTCAACGATGCATGAACAAAACAAACATACTCAAAGAGTAAAAATGTCAAAAATAGGGGTACAACAGTCAATATTGTGTTATCGTCTTAATATCACTACATAAACAACAAATGTAACAAAGTAGCACAAAAAGGCATACATCAAATTTAACATTCTCATTTTGCTTTTCTTATACGGCTGAATTTATCTATGTAAAGTCTACCAATAAATGAAAGAAGGTTTTCATTACTGGTGTTAAAATTGCGCGTTTGAAATTCGCACAGGTAGACATAAAAATAATTTTGTCGTATGACGGCATACATAAATGCAGACTCACGTAAAGTAGATATAACAAAAAACAGACTTACAGTAAAAATAATAAATAAAATAATGGTGTGGTTCAAAGTATGACGGGACACATAAGTACAGTTTCACGTCAAATACGGCTGAATTTATCTATGTAAAGTCTACCCATAAATGATAGAAGGTTTTCATTACTGGTGTAAAATTGCGCGTTTGAAATTCGCACAGGTAGACATAAAAATAATTTTGTCGTATGACGGCATACATAAATGCAGACTCACGTAAAGTAGATATAACAAAAAACAGATTTAACAGTAAAAGTAATAATAATAAATAAAATAATGGTGTGGTTCAAAGTATGACGGGATACATAAGTACAGTTTCACGTCAAATGTATATCATAAAAAACAGACTAAACAGAAAAAGTAGTCTTATTGAATAAAATAAGGCAGATGGTGAGCGTAAATGAACGGTGACCCCATTTTTTTATTTCATTTTTCTATTAAGTATGAGATAAAGTTCATGTATAGAAAAATATAGCGAAATCTTATATTAAATAAAAAGTTTGATTTAGACCCGCGAGCCCCCTTAAACATCATAATCGTTTGTATTACTTAGGGCGATATTGGTGATTTATACTATGTAACCGCTTGTTATAATTGCATGCTCTTTTATGCCATACATTAATCTTTAAATGTGTCGATATTGATAGTTCTTGGCTTTTAAATAATCATCTTTGAGTTTTTCTGATGGAGTTTATCCAGATTGTTTTTGTTTTTGGATTGCCGTTGGCTTTTCTATTGTGTGAGGTAGATCATAACATGTATCAAAGATAAATTTATTTAAATTACTTTATTAATGATCTCACAAAAGATCAATTTGTTGTATTTAATAAATTCAATATATAGTGTTTAGATATCATTTGTAATCTGCTATAATATTTTTACATATTTTTTTTCGTATCGACATACAACATATAGCACTGACAATTGTTTTTTGAAGAATGTTTCTTTATATTTTCAAATTATCCTTAGCAAATTGTACTTACCAAATCAATATATTGATAATTATGTCTCTTACACATGCTACAAATTCTGTTTTTGTTACATAGCGTCAAAATGTTGTGCATAGTGCTGTTGCTTCAACTATCGAAGATATATGTGTTATATTGCATTTGTTTTGATTTTCATTGCAGTTTTGGACAAAACTTCAGATCATCGATTTGTCTGGGCACGCATAAAAAAGGAGGACAATACTTTATAAATGTCATGGTGCGAAAAGTTTTTCTAGATGAACTCCATCAGAAACGCTTAGAGCCGATTTTTTAAAAGCCAACAACGTATCAATACCGACACATTTGAAGATTTATTTATGGCATGTTAGAACAAACAATAATAACAAGTACTTACATGGTATGTTTACCAATAAATACGTCAGATTTCAAAACATTATTAACGTTAAGACATAATTGCTGTCGTAAGAAAAGTAAAATCACAAATAACTCGTCCTTCAGTTTAACATTGATAAATGGTTGTAGTGTTACTTCTTGTCTCTAGTAAAGATATTTCCAATCGTAATACCGAAGATTGATAAATTAGTTTGCATTTCTTTGAACTCATAATCTAGAACCGTTTTATTTGATAATATACAAACAACTGTTATTGATATTTACGAAAACACTGAGGAAAAGATTAACTTATTTGTCAACTGATCTTTTTAAGGATGGTTCATACGTAACAATGAAAAACAATTATGTTGCTATTGTATCTTTAGTTGTCTTTATTGTTCCTTATTTGTACTTTTGTTTTAAAATCTACTTTTTAAACTGTAATAATCTCTTTTTTTTACAAAATGATCAATTTCCTTTGAACAAACGGTGCTGCAATTTAAACAAATATATTCGAATTTCAGTTCAGACTGGTTAAAATTGAATTTAAAAGAGATTGTTTGTATTGTTTAAATGTTATTCAGGTTTAATTTACAATCTATTCGTTCATTGTGTTGCATGTTCTGTCTTTAGTTAAACCAGATAAGATCAATGTACTGTTTATTACGTCTAACCTAAACTTTCAAAACCGGAAAACACTACAATGATCTCCTAAAATGTAATAACAGGATTCATTTATAAATCGTATTATATAAGCAAAATCAGGATGTTAAATTTGATGTATGCCTTTTTGTGCTTCTTCGTTACATTTGTTGTTTTTATAGTGATTAAGATGATAACACAATGTTGACTGCTGTACCCATATTTTTTGACATTTTTACCCATTGTATCTGTTTCTTTTGTTCACGCATCGGTGACAATATAATTGAATTCAATGCGACTGTCATACAAGTGAGAGGTTTAGCTAGCTATAAAATCAGGTTCAATCCACCATTTTTTACATTTGAAAATGCCTGTACCAAGTCAGAAATATGACAGTTCTTGTCCATTCGTTTTTGATGCGTTTTATTATTTGATTTTGCCATGTGATTATGGACTTTCCGAATTGATTTTCGTCTGAGTTCAGTATTTTTTGTGATTTTACATTTTTCTATTAGTATCACCCTCCCATTTAATGGAAGGGTTTATGATGGTCAGTCTTTATTTTAATAAGTCGTATTTTGTTTATTTTTGTACTTTTGTTCGTATGTTGGTTTATTATGTTTTAGCCAGAAAGTAGTCAGTTAATGTTTGACCTCTGATTTCGAATGTTTCGCCCTTCTCCATCTAAGGCATTAGTATAAAAAAAATAGGTGAACAAATCAAATATGAAATATTTCATTCATCAAAATGTTAAAATGAAGAGCAAAAAAATGTTGTAGTGAAATTAAACTTTTTCATGGGTGAACCAAACATTATGTGTTTTATAATTTTATATAAGACTCAGGGATTACTATTTACATTGTAGAAAAACCAGTCCCGTAGTAGTAGGTATTTTTTTACAGCCTCAACATGCTCAACTGACGAGCATATTCATAATTGGCTAACGCTGCAATGGTCAAAGAAGCAGATGCGTTATTTCATCACGCAGTAACATTTATGATGACAAGTACCAAATATATGTAACTGACATATATAATACAAATTCAAATTTATTTAGGCTATCCTGTTCACCTCTAAGTAAATTTCATATCAATGTTTACTTTATAATATGAGGAGAAAAAAGGATAAACCTTACGGTCTATGCCTCTGCTGGTGGACGTTTCGTCCCCGAGGGTATCACCAGCCCAGTGTGTTGACATGAATATCAATTATGTGGTCATTTTTTTTAATTTCCTGTTTACAAAACTTTGAATTTTTCGAAAAAAGTAAGGATTTTCTTATCCTAGGCATAGATTACCTTAGCCGTATTTGGCACAATTTTTTTGAATTTTTGGATCCTCAATGCTCTTCAACTTTTATTTGTTTGGTTTATAACTATCACTGATGAGTCTTATGTAGACGAAACGCGCGTCTGTCGTACTTAATTATAATCCTGGTACCTTTGATAACTACTTACCGAACTCCAACTGAAGATAAAGGTAAAATAGGGAAGTTCATGAAACTGCCAGAATCAATCGTTATCAACCAGCTGAAGGAGTGTAAAATACATGTAACTGCCTTATTCCTGACTTGGTACAGAAATTTCCTTTATCTTAAATTCAGGAAAGATTCAAGAAAGCAGAGTATAAATGTGATAGAAAGAAAATGTCTGGTCAGTGCTCCCTTATATCATCTCCATGGAAACATATTCATCAAATGTGATTGCTAGCATAACAGAGTTTAATTTCAATATTTGGTCAATTGGTTGGAAAATGTTGTTTTTAATGCATCTCAAAGGAAAACTTTATTTACAAATTTGTAATAAAAAACTAGATATAGGCAAGTCCGTTTGTACCATGATATATAATATGTTAAAGTTCAGATATCAATGTGTTTGGCTGTAATATTTTCAAAGACGAAATTTCTAGAGTTGTTCTTCTGTATCTTTCACGACTACCATTCGATTTAAAATTATGGTTAATTTAAAATCGATACAGTATTGGTATGTTCAATTTAAAAAAAAATAGATTAAATAAAATAAATTAGTTTTAATCTTTTGATGATTATTCATGTTAATAATATCTTTAATTTGTAGTAAAGATGGTAGCCAATCTCCCACGTTGTATATCCATGCTACCAATTATTATAAGTATGGTAATGATAATTGTAAATGCTAGTATCCATGTCAACCGTGCATGTAACTTTAAAAATGTCCATCGTAAAAAAAATGGTCAATGATTTACTTATTGAATATCCAAGAAAAGTATTATATACAATAGTTCAATAAACAATTGAACTTATTTTCGCTTTAAATGGTTAACTATTAACTATTATGAATTTAAAAATTATATGTGACGTATTTTGTGGTAAATAGATATAGAAAGATGTAGTATGAGTGCCAATGAGACGACTCTCTATCCAAATCAAAATTTATAAAAATTAACCATTATAGGTCAAGGTCATTATAAAGTCTGACTTGCTATAGTCAATCATGCAGGAATTGTATTATTACGCAAATAATTATTTACAGTGAAGGTTACAAGTATATGTTAATGGCACATTGGCATGTACGACGAATGAAAATATTTTTATGACACATCATTTGTTATTCCTTTCTGTAGTTTGAACCTGGTATACTGTTACACCTTCGCATTTTTGAAAGTGCATTTATCTTCTAATTTGTATTCATGTAGTAAATCATAAAAAACCTTCAGCAGGAAAAAGGTGATTTAAAAACTCAGGTGTCAATAAAATAAAATGCATCAATTACTGCTCTTGTGCATTAGATATACACACCGTTATATCGTTTACGTGGAAATGCTCACTATATCATCTCTACATTACTGATATACATCAAACTATATAACTAAAAAAAGAAGAAGAATGATTTGTACTGACCTTCATCTACTATAACAATGTAGATGAGAATTTGTTAGTCCATAAGTGACCAATGCATCATGCAGAGTAATAATCAAATTGAAAAGGGAAATAAGATTGGGCATTCAAGCAAATGATTTTGTTCTAAATTATCTGTTATATCATGAACAATTGATATACTACATAATATATCAGCGGATTTGTAATCAAATAAGCAACCAAAATGTTCTACTGACCGAACCTTGACTTTGTATTACCTATATATGCGTTTGTCTTTTATTTCTAGGAACACTCATCTAAATCTTTCTGAATAAGGTTTTCAAATTAACTACTCAAACAATCACTTCTCGACAATGTACTATGTTTTTCGATTTCACGGTTATATAGTTCAGAGCGTCTTTGTTCATTGTATTGGTGATGGTCATCTTTAATAACATGAATAAAACATAACGAGTAATGTAAAGTTTGATGAAATGACAGAATACAAAAGGGGATATTATTTTCGATGCTTTTCAATCTCATAACATTGTCCAGCATGTTTCTGTTGTTTTAAAAGATATTATAAAGTTAAGCAGATACATATCAAAATGTTTAGATAATTGCTCAAAAGCGTTGATGATTATTTTATGACTATTAAAGGAGTAGGTTCGGTAAGGGCCATATTTAACCCAAATTAGTTCATAGTTACAAGACAATAAATGTTTTAAGTTGCCTTAAAGACACGAGAGAAAGTTGAACAGAACGGTTTTTGTCAAAGTTAAATTCTAACACGTTGATTTTTACATCCTTCAAAGGTTAAGACAAGGGATTTTGGTGAAAGGAGTATGGCCACGAAGTGCCAATATTGGCCCTGTGAGGTGACAAAAAATAAAAGTCAAATAAGGTGGATCCTTTATAGATAAAACATATTTATGTATATTGTTATTTTTTATTATAGTATTAAATCATATTTTTGTGACGTCATTAATGTGACGTAATACCCGGAATCGAACCGGAACGCTCAAAATGTCCAAATTTCTAATGAATTTCACACTTCCTGGTTGAAATTCGCATTGGCCACAGGCCTCGACCAAAGTAATTTTTCTGACATTTTAATTGTTTGACATTTTGATTCAGTTTGCAATAATGTTTAGCGTGGTCGAGTCCTGTGGCCACATCGAAAATCTTACTTTTGTTAACAAGCAAATCCTGATTCAACGCCGCCATTTCCGAGATACATTACTTCTCTTACGAATAACTGTACCAATAACTTGTATAATATTGCTATCCATAAACGTGATACATAGAAATAAATTCTAATTGGTTGAAATAAATATAACTGTGAATTTGTAAATTGTTTTAACGATCATTTCCACGTTATTTGTAATAACTAGCCCTATACTGCGCATAGTTGAAACACAAAAAAGGAAAGTTTTTATAGATAGATCCTACACAATTTAAAAATGTTGTTTTATAAAGACGATATCGTTGAAATATAAACTTCATGGAATGTACAATCTAATGTTGACGTTTCACTGAAGAAGTGCTTTCTTTCACGTCCGTATTTTCTATCGAGTATGGCATGCCAAGTTAACATTTTTTTGAAATACATACTCCGGAAGGTGAAAACAAATAACAACATTATGAACAATAATTTACATTGAAAATCGTAGGACAAAACACATAAGAAATCACGTGAGAATTTGTGTATCATATTGCGCAGTGGTTTAATAAGCTTTTCAATATTATTTTTCATAAAGATTTTTAAAAAAAACGATGCCTTATTACGAGGAGGGCATGGTGTAAACTATCCGTGACATTCAGCTAGAATAATATTTGTTTAATATTGAAAACTGAAATAAAGGTGAAACAAAACTATGACATAGTTTGTGTAACATCAAAGAAATATCTGATAGACACGCAGGATAGCACGTATATAATTGGTCAGAATGCATACAAAGAGATTTTTTTATTTTGTCCCTTTTGGGGGGTCTCTTTTAAATTTGGGTGAGACTGCTACAAGTGACCAACAAAAATGGCTGCTTACTATATATTTTTAAATTTCCGGCTTTTGTGGAGACCCAAGCTTCGTGTTGAATCTGTAGTTACCTGTTTTTAACTATAATTTGCTGTTGTTGTTTTTACTTTTGTCGCTTCTATATGTTCATGTCGTTGTATGATTTTATTGGTCTTGTGATGCCTTATTCCACCCCTTTCTTTTCTCTTATTATCAATGATAACACATTCAATTTCTTGTTTCCTGTGTGAAATAAATTCTCTAAAATGCTCTCCGTCATAAATATATGCATAAAGTATTTGCTACTAGACGTTGACAAAACAACTATGAATCATATCTCAGCTAAATCTAAAAGTACTATAATGAATAAAGTATAATAAAATAAATAATTCACTTTTTTGGGAAAAAAATAAAGGAATATTGGAAATCAAAGAAAACCACCATTTTATTAAAATGTGTTGTTTGTTTCATGATTATGGATGACTATTTAACTACCAGCGCAAGTTAAATGCATGTTCTGGCAGAGAACTTGAACATGTTAATTTGCACACATTGGATAATATGTATACTCTAGAATTTAGGAAATACAGGACATAATCTGGACATCACACATGGAGTCCAGAATTGAGGAGCTTCTCTTGAAAATGCAGCATGCCGTAGACAAAAGTGAAAATTGGCAGAGTGCAGTTGAAGAATACTATATTAATTTTATCATTGTTAGGTTACTGTCACATTGGCGTGTATCTGAGAAATAGTTCACAGTATTATAATTAAAGTTATAGATAATACATTACTTGAATGAACGCAACTTAGTAACATACACTTATGTTGTTACAATCAATGCCAAATAAAAATAAACCTGATATTCATGGATTTGTATTAGTTTTAAAATGAATTCATGCATGTCATTTGGTATCTGGTTGAAAGTTGTCTTTTTTTGCAACAATATCTGATTAACTTCTTCTCATTTTCATACGGATTGAGACATGAATCTGTTGAATTTAACTAAATGATAATAAGACTAATTATAACAAAGTACACTCGAACTTTTTTTCGAGATAAGAATCATACTCATCGATTCGACTCAATTTAATACTCATATCCGACTCATGACATACAAAAAAGTGCATCCTTATTTTAAAAAAAAACGTAAAATAAGCAATTTACTTTGCATAGAGTCGATAGTATAAATCAGAATTTCGTGAGTATTTTATTCTAGACGCAATCTAATTAATCAGCGAGGCGAACTTCCGAATACTGCCGACGGTCATTTAACGATATCAACATAAAACATAGATATAGATAGATATAAAACTCGTGTAATTGGATTTTTTTTCTAAGTCTGTTTGATTTTCTATGTAGGTTTTAACGGCATAAGAATGAGTTTTTGTAGATCCATTCAGTCAACCAAATGGTTTCCCCTTATTTCACTTCCAATGTTAACATTGAATTTCCATTTTTTTTTTATTTCTGAGCACGTCTAGTTTATGCGTAACCCATCTCTTAAACTAAGGAATTCAATTGACGTTCTCATGATTATGGATTTAATGAGGTCGAATTATCCACTTGCTAATGCCATTTAACGATATCACGATTTATAAATTAACAAGAGTGCACACGCTGAAGTGTCTCGCCTTCTTTTCTAATCATTGATATTATGTTGATAGTCCTAAATATATAGCTTTATTACAACTGTCACATAAACTTTACATAACCAAGAAAACTAAACATTGACCAATAAACAAGGAAAATGGGGTCAAGGTCAGATGAACCATGCCAGGCAGGCATGTACAGCTAACGATTCTTCCATACAACAAATATAGTTGACAAATTGCTTACAAGAAAAACAAACCAAAACACAAAAACTTAACACTAAGCAATGAACCGTGAAAATGCGGTCAAGGTCAAATTAAACATGCACGACTGACATAAAGATCATAAAATATTTCCAAACACCAAATATAGTTTACCAATGGCATATACATGTGTAGTATGTACCAATTAAATACCAAAATTCAAACACGTAACCTTGATCACTGAACCATGAAAATCAGGTCAAGGTCAGATGACACCTGCCAGCTAGACATGTGCACCGTACAATCATTCCATTCACCAAATATGGTAGACCTATTGCCTACAGTATAATAAAAACAGACCAAAACACAAAAAATTAACTACAACCACTGGACCAAGAAAATGAGGTCAAGGTCAGATGACACCTACCAGTTGGACATGTACACCTTTAAGACCTTCCATACATCTAATATACTAGACCTTTTGCGTATATTATCTGAGATATGGACTTGACCACCAAAGCCTATAATAACCTTGTTCACTGATCGATGAAATGAGGTGGAGGTCAAGTGAAAACTGTCTGGCGGGCATGAGGACCTTGGAAGGTACGCACATACCAAATATATTTATCCTATTACTTATAATAAGAAAGAATTTAACATTACAAAAAATCTTAACTTTATTCAAGTAGTCACTGAACCATGAAAATGAGGTCAAAGAAATTGGACATGTGACTGACGGAAACTTCGTAACATGAGGCATCAACAACAATATTTCACACAAAATGGAATAATATGTTATTAATATAAGTATAAGGGAATGTTCATTTTTCATATGAAAAATTCAGGATGACGGATAAACCAATTGACGCCAATATCATGGAATCAATCGTTTGCAAAAACGGTTTTTAAACATTACGTTCTTCAGTTTTGATATTCATTACATTATAAGGACTAGGAAACAATTGTAATATAAAGCATTCAATATTTTAGTGATGTCGTCCGACCTGTAGCGACTAAAATGATCACAAACTACTTGTGTGTACAGGTTAAGTCAGAGAACGTAGTTATATTGTCAATGAGACAATTCTCCAATGCACTACAGATAAATTAAAATTTTACAACTATAAGTAGCCGTGTGACCTTCAAAAATTAGTAAGCCCACGCCGCATTACTAAGAAAATATGTATAAGTTATAAAGTCATTCGACGATTGCTTCATCAGAACGTTATTTGTGCATTCACTCGGCATTATTGTTTTTGTTTATATATTCGTTTGCATGACAACAATTATATGTTCTAACAATGAACTTTCCTGGAAAAATTGTAAAACCACTCTACAAGGTGTTTTTATAAATAATCATCTCAGTCGGGGCCTTCTTTGGTCTTAGAATACAATAGCGTGTCCAATACTCAGCGACTAGAAATGTTTATCTTAGCAGATTTTTATAAGACAAAATACAATTATACATAAACAACATTTCCTCCTGGCAGAGCCTTGACTTTGTCTTAATTATATTTTTGTTAGTTGTTTCCAGGAACATTAATTAATGTCCTTCCGAATAAGGTTTCTAAATTTACTACTCATGAAACCACTTTACGATGTTTTTCGATTGCACAGTTATATAGTTCTGATAGTGATTGTCCATTTTATTGGTGATTGTCACCTTTAATAAATCATTACGAGTTCTGTAAATGTTGATGAAATGAAAGAGTGAAAAAGGGAATATTCTTCTCGATGCTTTTCATTCGCACTAAGTTGTATTCCATGTTTTAGTGTTTTTTTTTAGGATTCTATTTAAGTTAAAAAGATTAAGCTCAAATTCATCATATGATCGTTCATAAGCGTAGAAGTTTGTTTAAGAGATTATATAGAATAAGAGTTACTGAGAGCCGTGGTGTAGTGGTTAGTGCCTTACTATTAACACAAAGGTTCCTGTTCGATTCCTGGTCGGGATGAAAAGTTCAGGGACTGCATTTTCGGCTCTCCCTTGACACCATTTGCTAGAATGGTCTGGAGGAAACGATGATAGATCGTCGGAAGGGGACGATAAATGGCTGACCCGTTTTAAGAGAGAGTCATATTTCTTGCACGTAGAAGACACCCTGGTAGATTTCGAAAAGGAACAGGCTAATTCCGTTACAAGACAGTAGTCGCACCCGCGAAAGGAAAAGTGGAAAGGGATTAATATAAGTTGCAAAACTTGTTTCCCAATTCACTATAAAGACATATGTTTAAATTAAATTAAATTAAAAGTTCTAAGCAAAACTTTAAGGTTTTTCATGACTCTCTTGAAAGCATTTCAAAGAACATGATACAGTCATAATGAAATATTTAGCAACCTATTATTGTTGGTTATCATTATGTACTCTCATAATTATAATATGTATGTTCAAACATTCCCTGAGTTATATGTATATCAACATATCATGATTTACATAAAAAATGACCTTTTTTACGGTGATGAAAAGGGTTCTTTAAATGATGTTTTGAATACATCAGAATGTGCGCAGGGATTTATAATATTTGAATTGCTTCAACCATTATTATAATCGATACGGAATAACTAATATCTATGATTAACCGTGCGTCTAAACAGCACTTAACCCTTGCAATGCCAAGACCAAAATTCAAAATTACCAAGACGTTAGAAAAGTAACAATATTTCGACGTCATCGATAATTTCAGCTTTTCAATGTTAACGTTCCTACCGCATTTGATCTTCTTTCTCCATGCATAGGAAGCATCATATTTATTCATTACACGCTGAAATTATTGAGTATGGTTGAGGAGATTCTGGGGGTAATGAACATGTGGAGCAGGATCTGCTTACCCGTCCGGAGCACCTGAGATCTCCCCTAGTTTTTGGTGGGGTTCGTGTTGTTTATTCTTTAGTTTTCTATGTTGTGTCGTGTGTACTGTTGTGTTTTTATTTGTCGTTTCATTTTAAGCCATGGCGTTGTCTGTTTATTTTCGATTTGTGAGTTTGCCTGTCTCTCTGGTATCTTTCGTCCCTCTTTTACAATCACTGTTGTTTACCAAACTTTAGAATTTTTGAAATACTAAGTCTTTTCTACGTCAGGAATATATAATCTTAGCTGTATTTGGCCAAATTTTAATTTTGATCCTCAATGCTATTCAACTTCGTATTTCATTTGGACTTTTACTTTTTGATTTGAGCGCCACTGATGAATCTTTTGTAGACGAAATGTGCGTCTGGCGAAAACACAAAATTTAAGCCTGGTATCTTTAATGAGTTTTCTATACAAGAAAAAAAAGAAGATATAAACATAGAAAATTTATAAAGAATCAAATCTACTTCTTTTTTTACATATATTAAATCATTATACAGTCCGACTTCAATTAAATTCATAAACTGAATTTCTTATCTAGCTCATTAAATCTGCACACAAAGTTACAACGTGTCCGCGGAAATGCAAAATACAGCACGTTATTAATAATCTACAATAAAATATGTAATTAAAAATGGAGAAAAATAAATCACTTTGTATTGACCGACATCAACTACACAGATACTGATTGGAATTTGTTAGTCCATAAGTGACCAATAAATCATGCAAAATTATAATCAAAATAGTAATGGAACATCAATTGATCTGTCAGGCAATTGCAATTTTCTAATATTAGGAAGAGTCGGTATACTACATAATCCATCAGCGATCTTCTGTAGATGTGAGACAAATACGAAAAATACATTCAAAGTCCAAAATTAACTGAGAGCGCCATGGATAAAACAAGAAAAAAAACACAAACAGACAATTGACAATACACAAAACAAAACATAGAAAACTAAAGATGGAGTAACACGAACACAACCTAACACAACCTTCTTTTATATATATATACAACCTAAATCCACGGGTGATATCAGGTCCTGCTACTTGTGTGGCAGTTGTTGTGTTGCTCATGTAAGCACAGAGTTAGTGACAAAATAGCAGATCATTGTTTCAACTTAGATGCATATGTCACTTGAGTGTTTCAACAATAATCCGAACTCCCACTGTGATGTCGATGTTGTACAACTAAAATCATCTTTTATGTTATGGTAATATTGTTCTACTACTACTGTGTATTCATTATTATTCGTTAGATACCAATTTTCGTGGATTTCGTGGGTACAGGTGAACCACGAAATTAAATGTTCAACGAATAACATATTTTCTATATGTTTGTATGCAGACTTTGCCAAAACCACGAAATTAAATATTCACGAACATGTAATTTTTCCTCTATCCACGAAAATTGGTACCCGCGAAAATAAATGAATCCACAGTACTATAAATAGGTATTCAAACGTACTAATATCGTATATAGTAGAGATAGATGAAGCTATTATTTATTTCCATACTACTTTAATTCGTTCCTGACGTGTTACAACATTTGAATATCCCATCAAAGCGTTACGATACAAGAAAAATAGCGACTTTTTGATAGGTTCTTCATTACCGAATACATTTAAAGAAGTCAAAAAATGTATAATTGTAAACTTTGATGGGGGAAATATAGAAGACCAGAGGAATATTTTATAGGATTGTAATTTTCATTTTTTACGTTGTATGTTGAATATCATACGAAAAACTATCAACAACAACATTTTCCAGAAAATGGATCAATATTATTTTTTTTTAAATATAATCATACTGGAATGTTTATTTTACAATAAGTCGGATCAATCAATTGACCCTTATATCATGGAATCAGTCGTTTAGTAAAATATGTTCTTTTTTCGTTACATTCTTCTTTTTTTATTTTTGCTTTTCTAAGATTTCAAGATCTAGAAAACAAATTCGATAGTAAGCATTCAATATTTGCGTGATGTCGTACTATCGTTAGAGATGAATATATTCACAAAAAACTTGTTTAAACATGTTGTACAGGTTTGGTAAAATAAAACATGTTTGTATTCACATGAAAATAATGATTTTTTTTTGTTTCGTATATTCGTTTGCCTGACAAACATCATATGTTCTGTAAATGAACTTTGCTAAAATAAAATAAAACCACACAATAGAAAATGTGTTTTAATTCTTACTGATTTCATTCAGTCATACTACCTTTTGTATTAGAATACAAATTTTTAAAGCGATTGCAATTCTCAGCGCCTAGAAATGTTTATCTTAAGTAAAAGATTTTTATAAGAATTAGCCATACACAATATTTCCGACTGACCGAGCCTTGACTTTGTCCTAATTATATATTTGCAAGTGTAATTTCCAGGAACAATAATTTAAGTCTTTCTGAATAAGGTTTCAAAATTAACTACTCGTGAAACTACTTTACGATGTAATTCGATTTCATGGTTACATAGTTTCGATCGTCTTTGTTCAGTTTATTGGTGAGAGTCATGATCTTTAATAAATCAAAACGAGTTCTGTAATTATTGATGACATGATTGAATAAAAAGGAATACTGTCCTCGATTCGTTTCATTCGCACTGATTTTTTTCGCAAGTTTCTGTTTATTAAAATGATTCCAATTAAAAGAGGAGCGAAAGATACGATAGGAACAGTTAAACTCAAAATTGCAAATAAAATGACACCGCCATGTCTGAAAAAAAGAAAAGCAAACAAACAGACAGACAGACAAAGAATAGGATTTTTTCAAAGTGTTTGTACATTTTAGTTAAAGATATCAAGCTAACATTTTCCAGATAATCGCTCATAAGGGTTAAAATTTGTTTAAAGAATGTTATGAAACATGAGTCTACGGAAAACTGTAAAGGTTTGTCAAGCCTCTCTTTAAAAGCATTTAACAGAACCTGTTATAGTCGTTATAATGTATTGCCAAATTTGTATCGTTTGTTATCATAATGAACTCTCCTATTTTTGTTCAAATATCCCCTGAGCAATATGCATATCCACATGTTAAAATGTTCATGTCATGATTAACATATAAGATATTTACTTTATTACAGTAAGAAAAGGTACTTTAAATGATGCTTGGTATAAATTAGAATGAGCGCAGAGATTACATGACATTTGATTTGCTTTAAACAGATAATCTTAATAGATTGGTACTAACAACAATTAACATAAACCCAATCCACAAAGCACTGTTATAACAGTGCGTGTAGTACGAGGTACGGATCGAGCCATCTCTTAAAGGCGGTATTCTCAACCTACGATTAATGAGGGGCATGTTCTAACTATTTGTTCTCACTCAAATGTATTGATGGTCAAAAAAAGGGGGTTCCAACCCCAAGAACTACCTGCCACTGAGTTACTGAAAAGTATTTTAAAAGCATGTAATAATAACCAATGTACTTTGAGTCTTGTTCTATGAAACAGCCAAACACCGATTTTTTAGTGTATTCATATGATTACACTTGATTTGTTTCTGTTTTGACAAAGGCACTGATGTACCTTAGTTAAGTCTTGTTCTATGAAATAGCCAAACATCATTTTTTAGTGTATTCATATGATTACAATTGATTTGTTTCTCTGTTAACAAACGCGCGTCTGGCGCAAATAATAAATTTCAATCAAGGTATTTATTATGAGTGTATTTCAACCACTTGGTCGATGTCACTGCTGTTCGATTATTACTTCCCCGAGGGTATCACCAAACCCAGTAGTCAGCACTTCTGTGCTGACTTGAGCTACATTGATATGTTCATAATTATAAATCAACTGTTTACAAATCTTTGAATTTTTTTAAATACTAAGGTTTTTTTTTACCTCAGAAATAAATTACCTTAGCAAAACCTTTAGAAGTTTTTGGTCCTCAATGCTCTTCAACTTCGTACTTCATTTTACCTTTTTAATATTCTTTTATTCAAGCATCACTGCTGAATCTTGTGTAGATAAAACACGCGTCTAGCTTAAATATAAATTTCAGTACTGGTATCTATATAAGTTTATTTGCACTATTTCTTATATTAGACGGACAGTGAAACTTTATATTCAAGCTACATATAGTTCAGTTTATTCACCTCTGTTGTCTCAAAATGAAATCATGTTAGTATTGCTGCATTATAGATAAACATTGTGTGATCAATTATTGTTGGCCTTTGAAGACAACAACATGTTGAGGATGTTCAAATAAGTTATCAATGAATAATATTAAGAGAGAGGGGGATTTGCATGACATTTCATTAACATTGATTCCTTTACACTTTTCAATTTAATGGGATGTACAATTTACTTCAAAGCTTTAAGGCTCAGACGACAAAAGTTACAAAGAAAAAATTTTAATGATGAAAGTTAATAATCTTTTTCATGTCGTTATCAAAATTTAAATGTCAGATATTTTCTGTTCAAGTCTTGCTTTGCATTTGTGAAATGATAGATTCTTGATAGATCTCTTATTTGAACATCGTCAAAATGATGTTGCCTCAGAAGCCAATAATAATTGATCAAATAATTTTTATTTATGATGCAATTAAGATAAACTGTATGTAGCTTGTATATTTTAAGCTTTACTGTCTGTTTAATATAATGTTGCAATGATGAAACAGGCAACCAAATTAAATGTTTTCATATGAATACACTTACAAACCTGTGTTTGGCTATTACATATAGACAAAAAGATGTTATATATGTACATCAATTATCATTTCATATATTTTCATAAACTCAAGCATGTATTAAGACTATTTTGTTGCATTTCAGTGTTTCTGTTGTCACGTTGTTTTCCTCTTATAGAAGATGTTTCCCTTTGGTTTAGTTTATAGCCCGTATTTGTTTTCTTTCAATCCATTCATGACTTTTAAATAACGGTTTAGTACTGTTGCCTTTATTTACATGAAAATGAGGTGGGAATGCAAATAAATCATTGATCCACAAACAAAAAAAACGTGTAAACAATAAGGGCATTGTAAAGATACAAAGAATAAATAAAACTGAGTTAATTGCAAACGAACAGTTTAATGCGTTCTATTTTCCCGTATTGCTAAATGTCGTTTTATAAGCAACCTCAATAATTGTATGGATTTGCTGCCTTGGATGAGTTTTCAATGATGCTGTGTTGCAGGCAATATTCAATTCAATAACTCTTCATATTTTTAACTATTTAGCCAACCGCAAAATGTCATAACTGATATTTCCAATATCGTATTGGAATTTATTAAGGAGAATGACATTGCACACGGAAATGGATAATATATAAAGATATAATTTAGAATGAAGTAGAGCAAATGACAACAATAATCTATTATCAAAAGGGAGTTGAAGTATATTCGCTTAAATTCATGTGTCGTCCATTATGATTCAATATAATAAATTTCTTTGTTGGTATTTATGAAATATATGAAGTGACAATAATTAGTTTCATCAAAATGACCACCTTTTCATTTTTTTTAAATTTGTAATTACCTTCAATCATTACATATGCTGAACGATGTTTAGAAAGTACTGACTCGTCAATGGTACTTGACTAATAGTTCAAACGGCAACAACATAATACGTCAACACAAAACTAGTGGCGATAGTATCAACATATTCAAATCAATGAGGATGTTGAAGCGCTTCCAGTGAACAAATTTTAGATACGAATTTTAACAACACAATACCATCTTGAATTTTGTATACCAAAGCAATACTGCTTCAATGATTGTTTTTTAAATAACTTCACATTTGCGTACAGTAGACTATTGAACATGTTCTACTGATAGTTTAATCACTATCAAGAAAAATCTCTTCAGGTATATATTATTCTTAAATTCTAACATTTATTGACATTGCAGAATTATTTTAATCTAGTATACAAATATTGGAATATGTGGTACGAGTGCCAATGAGACAACTCTCCTTTCAAGTGACAATTCATAAAAGTAAACCATTATAAGACAAGGTACGACCTTCAACAAAGAGCCTTGACATATAAGATATGGTAAATTTGTATCATTAGCGGCTATGAATTATCAATGGTATCGTTTTCGATAAAATAGTAATTTTAAGGAATTATGCATGCTCACTAGAAAATAACAGGGACTATAGATACAGACCTTCTAAAATTCAAACTGACCACACGCACGATACACGCACGCACGATACACGCACGGTGAATGCACGATACACGCACGGTACACGCACGATACACGATACACGCACGATGAGCGATGAGCGTTACACGGAGGATTAACGCAAAATGAATGATGAATGATGAACGCACGATACACGCACGATGCACGATGAATGATAAATACACGATACACGCACGCACGATACACGCACGTTGAATGATTCATTGACGACTGAACAACGAACGCTTTTTACACGATTCTCAAAGCTATTTTATTTAAAATAGTATTTAAAATTGATATGCATTTTCATTAAAGGCAATACTTGTAGCTGTTTTGCCGATACCACCATAATAGATAATATGCTATTTTGCCAGCTCAGATTCAAATAACTTAATTAAAGTCGGCTATTTTATAGGCACCGGAAATATTTGTGAACTTGAACAGAAGCTCATAACAATCAAATATAGTGTCTTGATTTTGTTCAGCCTCACCCTGGGATTTCAAGTTTACGGCAAACGAAGGCGAGACATTGTGTTACGCGAAACTCTTACTAATTTTATTTCATACAGTTAAAAATCGAGATTTTATTTTTATGCATACAATGTCCGACGCATTATATCTACAGAGAGTGACTGGTTCTAGAAATTATTTTAACTAACATGTTTGATATAATTGATTGCAATAAATGAATGATCTATGTATTTTTACATGTTATATATGTTTTCACTTTGACGGATACATTTTATAAACGATTATATATGTATATATCTAAAAAAATATTGTAAGCTGTTTTCGTTTTCACTACAAGCATAGCAGAAATTATTTGATTCTTTTATGATAACATTCACTGCAAATTTTTGTAGTTCTGTACATATATAACTATCAACAGGACATATTAGGTTATAATTTCACCAATAAATGAGTAGTTGAACAATCTTTAGAACGTGTCGGTTTTTCCTTGATATTGCCGAAAATCAGTGATCCGACTGACACAAGCGAACTGACATAACACCTGATTAAACAATCATAATTTCCTTTTTTAAGTTACAAAGTTCCTTATATTATCCATTGTTATCAGAATCGTATGTGTTAATTGAGAGCAAAAGATATTATTTTGTCAGAAAAATTTGATTCGTACAAATTAATTAGAACTACCTAAGAAAATGACATTTACTAAATAATTAGAAAATTTAAACATTTGTAATACCAAATACTTCATTATATACTTCTGAAACGACTTTTCGTCCTGAATATGCATGAAATGTTTGCCACTGGACGTTTAAACAACCACTGAATAATCAATTAATCAAATTTTGCTCTCAGTAAAAATGACTTCAACAATATAAGACACAATTGGTGTCTGTTGTTTGTTTGTACAGTAAACATACTGAATGTGTTTATATTCCTTTCCAATTTCAATTATGTAAGAAAATTCATACATATTTTGAAACATCTTAGCTGACACTTCAAATTTCTAGGAGGTGAGATTCACGGGATTTTACCTAAAACTCTTTGGGAAAATGCAATTTTTAATTCCAATTTGAAACCTAACGGTAATAGATACGCATGTATCCCAAGGTGTTTTTTTAAATGCATGTCTAATTTGATAAGGAGATTTGAAAAATCTATCTCAATGGTAGTTGAAATTATTCAGTGCAATCATTTTGTGTCCGTCGTTGTCTTTCATACATATCAATGAATTGGTGTATCCACTGTTTGCTGTTCGTAATCTGTTGTTTATGGCAGTCAGGCCTCGCGATTGATTCCAAAATGTAAGCTCCCACGTAGGTAAATTAATGATCATTTATAGGGGAGGGGCTATTTTTCTCGATGCAAACATTATTTTCCTTCCTGAAAAAAAAAACAGCTTAACAATTTTCTATATGTTTTCATTAAATCATAAACCGATGCATATTAAATGATTTTTTAAAAATTTAAAAACATATTTTTATGGTAAATATATCTAAATGTCTTGGTAATTGTCCTCTCTAAATAATTTTTTTTTTTTTCATTTTTTAAGGTAATAGTGTTATCAGTTATGTAATTTGACACGCGTCTTATAGTTCAGTGATTTTCGGAAAAATTAACGAAAACCGGCACAGGCATTGTTCAATTATTATCAGTGATCTTTTATTGATTAAATTTGAATATATGCATTAAATATCAATCTCAATCTAGATAAGAAATTTGTTTACACTTCACATCACTCTTTTAGTCCTTAGTAGCATATTATAACATATTAGTGCACTTATGAGTCCTTAGCCGTGTTTAGACGCACCATGTTCTGCTCTTTGGTTGGATTGTTGTCTCTTTGACACATTCTCCATTTCAATCCTCCATTTTATTCAATTAGTTGTGATTCTCCAGTGATATTGTTGGCTTTTTTCAAAACTACCTCTACCCTTTTTTATTGGGAAAATATGCGTCATTTTCATCAAATTGGGAAATTTAAAATAAACCATGAATTTGACTGAAACTTCAATTTATAGACCCATTTTCAAGAGTCAAACCCTGCTTTATAATAAGACCCCTTTTTGTCAGTGATGATACATAAATAGACCCTCAAATGTGCACATATAGTCATTTTAGGCATGAAAAATGTTTAAATAAGTGTTTTACAGTTTATATCCATGCACAATTACTACTGAGACTGCTCTATTTGGGGAAAAAGTTGTCTTTTTGGGAATAATTTTAAGCCATTTTTTTTTCAAATTGGGATTCTTCTCCAGGGGGAAAAGACTTTATTCTCCACTAATTTAAGGCAAACAATATCACTGTTCTCTTTATCTCTCTGTTTTATGTTTTTGCAGACAAAAACAATTCGCAGAATTAATCTAAAATAGCAGACATTAAACTCTTTCTTTTAAAAACTTTTAGCATTTTAACATTTTTTCGAGATTTAACCATTAGCTTAAGAGCATATTTCCCTTCTTTTTAGAAATTTGGCTTGATACCGTATAGAGATTTTTGTTCCAACTATTATGAAGAAATTAACGACTTTTTTTAACTAGATAAATATTCAACAAAAATACCGTTTTTTCTTAAATCAATTTCTTTTAACAAAAATCAATTATTAACAAAGAATTGTTACACAAATGTAGGAAGAACCCAATTTTGTAACGAAGATATTCCTTATCTCTTTACCGAAATCTGCATATCCTTATATTTTGAAACATAAAATGTTAAGGGTGTCTGCTCAAAGGACAGACATGTCCAAGAAACCGAAATATTAAGTAAATGTCGAATAATTCAAATCCATTTGTCTTTTAAACTTAGCACATGAAGATATAATTTTTAGCACATATACACATGTACAAATTGATTTTGTAAAAAAAAATCACTGTCGGTCTTAAACTGTATCGCATGCCCATAAATGTCCTAAAGCTTTAAATGTCAGATCATGAGGGTCTGAATGGGGATTCAGTATTTCTGTATTCTATATTTTTAGGCAATTTGTTTTATAATTCGTTTTACCTTTTGCCGATCATTCTTTATTCCATATATTCTAGTACCTCATCATTTTCTTTTCTATTTGTCTGGTTATTTTTTGTATTCTTTATTTTTTTGTCTATAATTTCCTTCTATAAACCCCCATTCACACCCTCATGTATAATGGAAGACGATAAACATTTTAGTATACATACCACCCGTTGTCACTTTCACCTGACATACAAATCACATATTGTTATTACGGCCCGTTATTTCCACCTGGACACAGGACTTATATAATATATATATTACGTAATAATAACGGATATAGTAAATTCAGTAGAATATAACACGTATCAACGCACTGACTTCTTAAATGTATTTTGAACTGACAATTGTGAATCAATTGTAAATAGTATTTTTAGTTATTTTAAAACTAAGAATGAAAATCGGGAATGTGTCAAAGAGAAAACAACCCGAGAAGAACAATTGACAGCCGAAGGCCACCAGTTATATTTGCTAATGTTGTTGTTTCGAATAAGGCAAAAGCCATTGTATTTTCAGAAAATCTCTAAACGGGTAATGAGAGTTTAGCGACCTTGACTTGCTAACAGCCCTAGCACTGTCTCTAAACATTGTCGAATTTAAGAGCCTATATCAATTAAGGGATATGCTACCTAGCTTTTAGAGTTTACAAAAATATACATTTCAGAACCAAATTTTGGCTTCTTTATATTTATACCAAAATTGAGTTCAAGGCAGTATTTTGTCGAAGAGAACTATTACCCAAAGTGCAACATGCGAGAAGTTTCATTTCCCTTATTGTTTTTAGTGATGTGACTAATCTTTCGAGGTTACGTCACGGAAATATATCTTAAATGAAAAGGTGCAACTGGGTGCATCCCTAAAAAACAAATTAAAAAAATGCTAAATATATACTGACATTGAAACAAATATACTGCTCATAATAATTGCACATATGTAGACTTTAATTAAGATATCCCGCGTTTTATATACCATCGCACTCCATTGCGCCAAAGTCGTCAGCTTGGGTTGTTCGTGGAGCGTTTTCACAAATTCAGGTATTTATACTTTGTTGTTTCCAGTTAATCGCCATTTTGAATACGTGTTTTAAATATTTGCAAATGATACTTGTCCACACATGAACATGTTGAAGCTGGTTACGAGGTTTCAATACATATTCGTACAATCGTTCATAAAGTTTTTCAAAATAGGTGTTGAAGTTTTCATAACAAGAAAAAGATGTGGTATGATTAGGGATGAGACAACTCATCGCAAGAAATAAAATGACACATAAGTTTTCACCATAAGTCACCCCACGGCCTTCAACAGTGAGTAATGAACACACCACAGTAATTATTTCATAAATTATCTCATACAATAAGTTAAACAGACAATTTGTTAAAAGTTTGATAAAAACCCAGGACAGTTTATGAATCTAATAAGTGTTTTAAAACTTCTTGATACTATCTTATGATTATTAACAAGCTTCTGTCCAAGTTTAATAGAAATCGAGGATAGTTTAAGAAACGGTCATTAAAATTTCAAAGACGCCGACGGAATGTAGGATCGCTTAGTCTCGCTTTTTCGACTAAAGTCGAAGACTCGACAAAAAAACATACAAATCAGATTTCTTTCTGACATACGGGCGCACTACGCTTTTTTATACGCCCGTCAACATTTTGACGGGACGTTTTATGGTTTACAAATGTCCGGCGTCCGTCCGTCCGCATGTCGCACTGTAACTTGAGAACCGCTTATCCATTTCATGAAACATAGTTGTTTCTTATGATGGTTTTCGGAATTTACTCATATTTTTAGTGAAACCATTTGTATTTACACGCATCTTTGTCGGAATTAAAATAAAAAACAAAACACTTATAAATATATATATTTCTTTTGTCTCCGTATATCTTACATAAACATTTTAACAAGCTGACCACACTCTTATTTATAAGTTGGCGCACATCAAAGTCGTGCTCCTATGGCAAACAATTTTGTTGCAAAAGAAATGAAACAACAGCAAAATTATTTGTCCTTTTCATCATTTTAAATAAGAACAACACATTAATTAAATATTTGAAGCATATATCATTTCGATACAATTGTTTTAAATCACTTAAAATAAAAAAAGATCGTCATTGTTTAATCAGTTGCTATATATATATATATATATGTTATTTGGCACGTGTCAAACGGTTCATTGATTTTCGGCATATCAAAGAAAAACCGGCACGTGTCTAAATAATGTTGAATATCTCGTTTATTTATGATTATTTTTCTGTATTTTTTAAATTTATGCATTAAATATCAATCTCTAACATGATATATAAAAATAATACATATAAAAGCACTCCTTCTATTCCTTAGTGGCATTGTATAGTCAAAGCCTTTAAGTTAGTGCACTAAGAATTCCTTAGCAGTGTTAAGACGTACCGAAAAAAAAAAAAAACATCCGTCATTCTTTAATAATCATAGAAGGTTTAGTTTGTTTCCCGGCCGTTATTGAAATTCTTGACAATACCTTAATATTTGTATGTTTCGAAGGCATACTGAATATTTTACGGAGGGGACCAACCTAGTCAGTAACAACGTACTATTGTGAATTATTTTTCGGATAATAATCTTTTAGACATACATGAAAAACGGTGTCATTGATAGGCAACCATGAACACAATGAAAAATGAATACGTGAAAGTGTTTCATGTTTATTCCATTCAAGTAAAGACTTGTTATGATAATACCATATATTTAACTAATTTATAAAAAAAAAACAAAAAAAAAAACAAGATTATATCTTAAACTTGTAAATCCAATTTCAAGTTTTAAAAGTTCCTCAATTTAAGGGAGTTCGCTTCTCAGTTTCAAAGTAATTAACTTTTCAAAGCACTAGTTTATATTGATAGGGAATTGATAAAGGAATCCAAAGAGCAAAAAAAATATATAGGTCACCGTGCTTGTTTTCGAGATATGAGCCATTGAAATTTTGGCGGGAAAAAATTCTCTCTTGACTTTTCATGGCTTTATCATTGACAAGTTGAAGTTCTCAAAAACTGTTAAAAAGTAATTAAAATTTTATAAGACTTTTACAGATGGCTTATCATTATACATGTAAAAGATTTTCAAAAAGAAAAATGGGGGTCACCAGGCAAATTTTTTCAAGGCATTCAAATGGATAAAACCAGAGGATTCCGAAAATCTGACAAAAAATCCAAAACATGACAAGCCAGCTTCCTTAAAATAATGTAATGTTTATTTTTATTCAATTTTCCACAAAGTATTTTAGCTTGTTTAAATGAAATTCAGAACAGAGAATTCAAACACTGTTGAAGAGAATATACATATTCGTGTTAATTCGCCTCAGATTAATTTGTTAATTCGTGTTTGACATTTAACATTTTAATCCGCAATCCACATTTACCCGACAATCTTGTATATTGTATTTTCTCAATGAAATAACATAACGTGCATGTGACCATCAGAAACTAAGACAAAAATGATATTTATAATGGTATTTATCAAAACTTAAATATTTCGAAATATCATAGTAGCATAGGAATTTGCCAAATAAGAGAGGAATTATAATCTACCTAGAATTTACAACCAAGGATTTGTATAGTTTCTTTTCAATAAAATATTGTTGGTGTTTTTGGCGACTATAGCAGCAACATTGCCGTTATTAAATAAAAATATAAAATTTTCGCTATCTGATAATTATAGCCGCGGGTTAAAATGTTCATTAAAATGTATAATATTATACTATAATGGGCATTTTATAATGACATGAAGTTCATCTTCAATAGTAGAGCTACAACACATGTCATCTCGTGGACTTCTTTTCTTTCATACTTTCCAGTTTCTATTTTTTTAGTGGAGCTACCCCACATTTAAATTTTGCAAAAACACATTTGTTTTTAATTGACAGAATATTTTTAACAAATACCAGTTGGCCAACAGTATATTTTTAAGTCCATTTTCGCTCACTTGAATAGAAATTCCAATTTTAACTCTTCTGTCGTAAAATGTCAATATCATGTTATTGTTTGTACGTACAACATGTATCATTATATCAAAATGTGTCAGTCGCAGCCAAGATTCACCAAATAACCACAAAATCTTTACAGATGATAAAATATTTACACAAAAAGTCATGAATCTGTATGAACGTTATGTACGATGAAGTTAATTAAGAGTCTACAAGAAAGTAAGTATGACTGTAAATTTTATTTAAAGTCGGAACATACATATATATTATATATATATACATATACTTTAACCGCTCTATAACCGACTATCATATAAAAACCGCAATGTATGAACGTTACACAATTAGAGATGAACGTTTCACAAATGCACGTTATCTGATCTACACAATTATACACGATTGACGAACGCACGATACACGGTTAAGAATGAATGATTGATGAACGCACGATACACGCACGATACACGGTTAAGAATGAATGTTTGATGAGCGCACGATACACGCACGATACACGATTAAGAATACACGATGCACGCACGTTACATGGAAAATACACGGAACGATGAATGATGAACGCACGATTGGTACACGCACGATACACGCACGATGCACGCACGCAACACGCACGATACACGATGAACGCACGGAATAATGGTCAGTTTGAATTTTAGAAGGTCTGTAATAGCTAAAATAAAGTCGAAACGAACCAAAGTTCAATAATTTATTCTGTAACATCATCAAACATAAGTATTAAAATCTTAAACATTATGCTTATACAAATAATTACTATTTTTCAATACTGCATTGGAAATTCGAATGACATCTACTATAAAACATTTGATCTGCTTTCCTGATTTTCTTTCGCTTCACATTTTTTTAACATTACAATGTAGCTTTAAAATTTCAAATCTCAGTTTACTGCATGTGGAAGAGACATAAAGTGTTCATATATATAAGACTCATCGTAAGGTGCCAAGGATGTCAACCAAACACCACAAGTTGGTTACCTGTGTATTATTTGAGTCATATTTCATGTTTGTTTTGTAGTTCACAGATATTAAATTTGCGACGATTTATACTCGCGATATTTTCTATACGAAATAAGTTGCGACAATAAATCTCACAGTCTGACAGTATTGATAAAAAACTTAATATAGACCTATCCACTTACGTTCAACAAAGTTCAAAATAAGTATGTTCTCAGCACCACTGCACTTATCTATTTAAGATAAATATTTTATTTTTTTTAAAAGCCGGTGTACAGCCCTTGGATGGTGTAAACTTCCAAGGAAAACATGTATGCTGTAATGGTGTATGGTATATGGTGCAATGGTTGATGATGTATAGTGCTATGGTGTATAGTGTGAGGGGAATGGTGTAAATACTGACATGAAAGGAAATGAAATCCACCTTCAGCTTGTGTATAGTTTAAAATCAAATGACCAGTTTAGACGTGATTGAATTGATCTTTTAATTATTTATTTTTCCTATTTGCTTTTTCTAATTAATTTTCATTCGAATTTACTACAATACAAAACAAGATGATTTTGTGATCCTTTCATTTTTTTTACTACAGTATTTGATGTTTATATATGATTTTTTAATCTAGGAATAATACTGTCACCTACATTTATGTTAAATTATGATAGGGAAAGCATACAACAAGACATATAGAGTCGGTTAACCAATTAACGCTAATGCTAACTGTTACAATTTTGTAGTGTCAGCGGCCATATGACCTTGTCCTTGTTTGTGTATACATGTATATGGAAGAAAAGGCTTTCAGTCAAAACTGTATAAGAATATATATTTGACATACAACCACAATCAATTATAATGCAATATCGTTTGTAACACTCATTTTGATAGAATAACTCCACCAATGTTTAAGGTATTAGTTTATAAATGATACAATAAAAACGTACGCGCAAGCAAAGACTACATACGCCATAATTTAAGGTGGTACCCAACACTTTCACTAAAATTAATTTGGCTCGTTTAATTTTAATAAAATTTTGTCAAAGTTAATCCCTTAAACAAAAATATAAAAATTTCAAAAATTTTGAACCAACCGTTTTGTCAGAAAAATTACACTGGTTATATAGCACTTTGACAAAAACCAATTTTGATCATTGAGAAGCTTAATATTCCTTTTACAACACATCGTAATTAAAACGTTTAGCTGACTTTACAGAGTTATCTCCCTGTAGTGTTAGGTACCACCTTAAATGTATAATTTGATGTTGTTGTCCGTCAGTTTTATTTGAATGAAGAAAAACATATTATATAAAAGCTCTAATGGCATCAATTCGTGAGTTGATGGTCGCAGATTAATTTTACAGACGACACGCTAACTCCTGAAATGAATTTCCAAAAGTACGTACAATTAAATGTGACACATTTTCATGACATATTTTAGAGTTGAATTTCTTATAAAATCGTGGACGCCTTCTATATAGTTTTTTTTAATACCTAAAAGAAACCGTTTCATATACAAATGTTAGAATGTGACAATGCTATTAAATAAACTGTTTCACTTTGTTCTGCATTAAGTGCGTCTGATCATTGATACTGGAGATCAGAATATTTGAAAATCCAAAGCTCATTAAAAAAGGCGCCTTAAACAAAAAAGGATAACAAAGTAAAGCCAACGTACGACAAGATCAGAGCTTTGTAAGAGAGCGATGTATTCCTGAATTTTGAATGATTTCGAACAGATTGTAACAGCAAATTGTAATAACACGAAATTCGTATATCCATGCCCACAAAATCGAGTTTATCTTATCAATAGAGTGGAATCGGTGCAACTAACTATGACATACAAAACTGTATTCCGTCAAGCCACTGGGTATTTCGATTTATTGGCAAAACATCGTTGTATTGATAGTCATATGACTTTATTAAATTTAACTGTTGTTTTGAAATGTCGTGACAGGGAGTAGTTTTTCAGGGTTTTTTCGATTTATGAGTTTGACTGTCCCTCTGGTATCTGTCGTCCCTTTTTTATCTTTTTTTAACTGTAAGCATTATAACTGATGAATAATTTAAAAAACTGGATCGATACTAAAGTTTTTGGAAGTCTTTTCACAAGGGCGGCAATGTCATAGTTCAATACTCATGTGGTGAAATGCAACATGTATGATTGACTTCGGATGTCATATCAAATAAAGCATCTTTTAATGCAATACTTTATGTCTACACTGTCGGTAGTTAAATCTGAAATGGATGAAATGATCCTTGAGTTTTGCTGCACGTATTAAGTACTAGTAATCAAAAGTTTACTGTCGATGATGGAAAGCTGTCATATATCACGATAATTCCTGCGGAAATATTTTAAGATAAAATTTATCTTTGTGTTCGTATGATCATTCGAAGTGTACGTCCTATTTCAGGTGTAAACAAATAAGGAAATGAATACACCAACGTTTCTTAACTGAAATTTTGTACATAATAAGAAAAATTACATCACATTTGAAAAGTAATAATAGGGTAGCATGCATTCCTTACTTAGTTGTATTTTTTTTTAATAATAGTATGGTTCCATTCTTAAAATAATACTTAACGAACCTAATTTCGAGTAGCAAACATGTTTCACTAATTGTATTCAAAATTATTTTGCACATCACCATAAGAAGAAGAAAATGAAAAACCCTTCATTTAGATGAACAGGATACTTTTACAATATTGTTTTTTCTTTCTTCTCCTTTACAATTAATGGTTGAACATATCTAGTTGATAACATTGGTACCTTGTTGACACAATGATTTATTGGAAGCAATATAGTATCAATCATGGTCTTCGTCTTATAGATTATTTCTCTATTTTCAAGTATTACAAACGAGCTATTTATTATTTTGACTTTTAGTTGTACAGTGAAACCTGGGTAAACCGAACCCTGATAAAACCGAATTTCAGTTTAAACCGAACAATTTTCAAAGTCCCACAAAATTTCCCTATCAATTAACGTTAATCTAACCTGAAAAAACCGAACCCTGTCAACACCGAATTCCGAACGCTTTTTGAAGGCTCGTTAGTAAATTTGTATCTAAAAATTACCTGTCAAAATCGATCAATACCAATCAAAACCATAAAATATAATTAATTATTTGCATGATTTAATTAAACAAACACTAGATGGCAGAGTATCCCGAAGGTATTTGAGGTTTTAATGAACTTGTGAGTTGTTATTACAAAATAATTAGCATGTCTGTGTCCATGTATAAAGTGATTTTTTTGTAAAGAAACGTTAAACTGGTCTATCTTTTATCTTCTTTTATTTTTACATTTACATCTAAATCAACACAAACATAAACTGTCGGCTGTTGTGTCACCTATTATTCCTGGCAAAATTATTTAGGTGTCGACTTCCGTCTACCTCTACAATCCGAAAACCTGTAAAAACCGAACAAAACGCAAAATCCCGTGGATGTTCAGTTTGGACAGGTTTCACTGTATCTTGCATTCGTTTTTATAAAGCAAATATTAATTTCATTGTTACCTTGTTGCTAAAATGAAGTGGAAGCAATATACTTTCAATCATTGTCACCTTCTTATAGATCAATTCTCTATTTTCAAGTATTCCTAACGAACTATTTATTTTTTTAACATTTCCTCAAGACCTTTAATTGTATCAATCATTTGTTTTGTAAAATAAGGAGGGCTAGTTAACTACATTGTTACCTTTGTGACACTAAAATAGAGTGGAAGCAATATACTTTTAATCATTGTCACCTATTTATAGATTATTTCTCTATTTTCAAGTATTACAAACAATCTATTAATTATTGTGACATTTCGTCAAGACGTTTTATTGTATCTTTCAATCATCATTTTAAAAAGAAAAGCCTAGTTAATTGCCTTGTTACCATTGTGACAATTAAATGAAGCGGAGGCAATATATTATCAATCTTTGTCACCTTTTTGAAAAATATTTCACCTTTTTCAGAAATTATAATCATTAATATTGATAAGCAAACTTTTTTGATTTATCGACAGCTCTTTAAAATCTATATTTGTTAGTCTCATTTTGAGATTTTAAAGAGAATAAATTCCCTCAGGGCACGTTATCTATCATCCCGGGGTACATAATTAATATTTACTGTGAATGAGTTTCAATATCAATATAATTAAACACAAAGCACTGTATTGAATAAATTAAGTTGAATATATCAACATATTTTGTTTAATAAAATTTAATATTTGTATATCAATCAAAATTGGATTGTAGTTCAACAGATAGTATTCAACGGACATAATGTGTGTATCCTTTAATAACGTTATACAGATGGGTGCAGTCCTAACCTTGACAAAAGTTAACTTAGAGTTAACTTGTTGACTGCTTTTTAAGTTATCTTGAGAATTTTAAGGCAGACCAGCAAGTTAACTTCGTCAACGGTGGACCAGACCTACGGTCCGCCTTTTTATGACTGCTGCAGACCTATCGACGGGTCTGCTCCAGACCAGACCTGTGGATAGGTCTGTTCCTGACCAGACCTGTGGACAGGTCTGTTCCTGACCAGACCTGTGGACAGGTCTGCTTCTAACCAGACCTGTGGACAAGTCTGCTATTGACCAGATTTGTGGACAGATCTGCTTCTGACCAGACCTGTGAACAGGTCTGCTTCTGAACAGACCTGTGGGCAAGTCTGTTATTGACTAGACCTGGAAACAGGTCTGCTTATGAAATGTTATCGTTTTTGCGACTTTTCATATCAGACTTGAGCTTTATCAAAATATGTATATACAACATTCGCATTGTTTTTCCCCAGAAGGCCTCTCAGGCTCTGACAGCAAATTTCTTTATTCGCTATACTCTACTAGACATTATTCATAACTGTACAACACAATTCTTTTTTTTTTATTTTATATATTCTTATATACATTAGTCATATACATAGGGCTATCATATTTTTTTAATTAAAAGGCGGATAGAAAGGGTATCCAACGTATCGGAACACCATTCTTATATCATGGGATATCAACATTTTTGTCGACGTTACTTCGTTCCCCGTATTTTACCTGTCTCTTCCTAATTTTTACTTTATTAATTATCCCCTACATGCATGGATATTTTATTGTTATTCTACGTGTTTGGATTGGATTTACTATTCTTTTTTCGCAGAATATTCTAACGAAAATTGTACAGTTGTAAAGTGTCCGGATATGTACAATATAGTAAAACTACTAACAATCTCGTCAAATTCGTCAGATTTGTCGAGAGATTTGTGCACTTGAATGAAATAGCTGGCACTTGACGTTTAACTACAAACAAAATCAATCAACCAATTAAATTAACAGTATACTATTCCCAGAAGAGAACGTCATATACATTTTTTTATTTTTAAAAAGCACAAATGAATTCGTACATGTCAGTGTTGGTACATGTACTTGGATGATGCAGCCTAATAGTTTTGTTTTACACACCCTAGTGACTGTTCAATATTATGAATACAGAGATGAAACGCTGACATTCTCAATTGATGCGGAAAAAAATTTGCATTAACTGTTTTCCTTATTGATTACATTTGCCGTCCTACTAACATGTTCGCAGGAGTGCCAGGAGAAGACATAAAGGCGCTATCCAAACAGCGGTCATTTATTTTATATATTGAATCCAGACATCAAAAATATGGCTGATTTACTATGCGGATATATATAGATTTTTAAATTAAAGTGCACATAGGCAGGTCAGTTTTTGGTCTATGCGGTCAAATAATTTTGTTGTATAAGTCAGCATGAAGTATCAAAACTACTGAAATTTTGTTACGTATTAATATTTTGAATAAAAGGAGGACATGCTGGCACCCTAAATTAATGCGAATAAAAATGTGTTGTTATTATATTGCAATATTACTGTCCATTGTATTATACATTGAATCCCGAAATAAAAATATGGCTTATTTACTATTCGGGTATATAGATTTACAAATTGAAGGGCACATATTGTCAGTTTTGGTCAATGCGGTCAAATAATTTTGTACAAGTTAGCATGAGGTATCAAAACTACTGAAATTTTGTTACGTATCAATATTTTAAATAAAAGGAGGGCATGCTGGCACCCTAAATTTATGCGAACAAAAATTTGTGGTTATTGTATTGCAATATTGCTGTCCATTGTATTGTATTGTACATTGAATTCTAACACCAAAAATATGGCTGATTTACTATGCGGGTATACATGGTATATAGATTTACCCGTAAATTTGTGGCTGTTATTTGTACTCAATAATCAATCAATTGTAATCGAATTGCAGCCCTTGACTAGTAGAAACTTTCAAGCTGTAAGTAGATGAGATAGGGAGGCAGTTCTTCCCATTAGCCAGTTAGAACGATGCCATGGTAAACGTGTTCAATAATGTATTGTTTGTCTATAACATTATCGGCTGCCGGTTTTAAATGTGTATGTGATCAAAATAACGTCGGTTGCACTTGTTTGTTCTAACTACAACTGTACTGAACACTATCCTACAAAATGAAGGACACGAAACCTTTAAAATGCCTGCTGCACTACAAACCATAATTTGTATGATTTCAAAACATCAGCGAACAAATTTCATTTGTTTTTAATTGTGTTATACATAGACAAGAAGAATCTATTCTTGTTATTTTGAATCTCTCTTTAGATTCTGTACACGTTTCTTTGTTGTTTTTTCCGACTTTAAAATGTCCTTTGGTATTTTTTGCTTCTCTTTTTACAATGTTAAGGAATAAAATGCTACTTTCCTTTCAACATATATTAGTTATAGTGATGCATTAGATAAAAATTAGGAGTGATACACATAACTATGTAGCATCACACCAGCAACGCCCGAATATCTCAAAATTAATACGATATTCCCGGGCTTGTATGTCCTATCGTGATTTCATTGATGAAAGGGTGCTGCTCACAAGGAAGCTATTAAAACAAGAGTTCCTAATCCTGAAGTTGAAATCATCTCTTTGTAAATTTTACGGTCACCATCATATTTTGGTTGACAGTTATGGAATATCCGTTTTACAGATGATATCGAATATGTTCTTTATCTCGTAAGAATAATCCTGTTCCCTTTTAACAAATATGACCTACCGAATTAGACTATTTACCGGGTTTATTAGACTTGCTACAATTCCCTTTCTATTATTTCACTCTTACTAATTTATATGTTTACTGATAAGAGTCAGCCTACTGATTACCCCTGCAGATGTCAGTATAATTGTAATCTCCTAGTTATAGCAGTAAAATTATTAAAGGGGCAAAATTGAAAAAAAAAAGAAAACACATACTTAGGAAGGGACATGTAGCAAGTCTACGGGTTTATGATAACATAATCAACACCACAGGTGCCACAAGAATGGACAAGAACTGTCATATTCCTGACTTGGTACAGGCATTTTCAAATGTAGAAAATGGTGGATTAAGTTTGACTGTCCCTCTTGTATCTTTTTCCGCTCTTTTTCAGGTTGTTCGTATTGTAAACAAGGCCGTTGTGATGTCACTTTTATGTTGTTACATATTTAAATTGACTAAGGAAGACTCTCCTTATAAAGGATATGTTTTGCAACTAACAATTGTATATTCGAAGACATCTTGTAACAATGTATTTTGTTTTGCTTTACTTTAAATTTTAAGATCTAGCATAGGGGCAAATGTGACAGATTATGCAGATGTGCATGACACAAGGGAAGTTTGGAGACAAATGCCTGATACATAATTCAAACATACCATTAGACTTATGTTACGTGTTTTTTTTACATGTTTCATGTTTTTGATGCCACATAAATAGACTTATGTTACTTTTTATTGTGTAAGGGTTTATTCTTTATTTTAACCAAATTGTCAGTTTTTTAAGAGGATCTAAATATGCAGGATACCGATATCTTGTATCTATCAAATCAAGTTAAACCTGACGTAAAAACAAATAACAAATCAGCTTTTTGAGAAACGTAAGGATACACACAAATAACATTTCCGGCTAAAGGTCTCCGTTATTAAAATCCAATTATCAAAATCATTCAAGACATATTGAAATGACCATAATTCTTGAATGATGTGATTTATCGCTTGTGTATCGCCTTGTCGTATGAATTCTGATAATCGCAAGAACTCCGTTGTTTATTTTTTTTTTTCTTTTCTTGTAGATTTAAAAGGCGTCGCAAATAGATTAATAGACCGCGTGTTGCTTTTAATTATTTTTTCTAAGGCTTTTGATACCGTATTTATATAAAATAAGTTACAAATTAACGTCATACAGTATATGGCTTTTTTCAAACAACCTTTTTAAACATAGTGTCATTTGTGTTGAAAATGAAATTTTGTCAATTGTTATGCTGTGTTAGACGAATAATATATGTTGATAATTAGCCTTTCAGAAGAAGCTTTGAGCAAAATATTGGTTGTGTTCGTATGCATTGTTGATGAATTGTTTTGTCTTTCGAACAAGACATAACTGATTGTAACTAAAACCATTTTAGTTACCATCTATCTACAAAACAATCTTCTTAACCACAGAGTACGTGAGTGCACTTGCAAATTTGCTTGAAACGAAATCTTTTTTTTACTGTTTGTGTCTTGTCGGATGTTTGTTTTGGTGGAGGTTCTCATTTACTATTCTTTTCAAAAACGTTTGTATGACTGTTCAATCCCTGGTAGTGATTTTTTTTAAATATCAATGATGCATACCTTCTGTAAGAATAAGGTCGTTCTCTCGGATTTAAAATAATCTTCTGTCAAAACATATCCCAATGATGTTTAAACTAGATCTAAAGCACATTTTTTAAAAGATGAATTATAGTATTGTCAACTAGCTAGATTGTATTACAAACAAATGATGTAATGCGTGTATTCGTTACTTACGCCATTTTAGCAAACATGTTTTAAAAATTAGCTACAACCTATCGGTAAAGCGGTCAAAGGGATATAATTGCAGTATTTTTCTTAGCAGTTTATTATTTCGATAATTAGTTCTCCACTTTTTTATAGCTAGTTTTAAATTGTATTTCAACGCAGCTGTTTAATAATGCTCTTGGTTTAATCACCATTGTAAAAAAAATGTAGTAATATCTGCATTTTAAGGTAGACATTGTATAATGACATTAAAATTGAAACCATTTGCTTTAATTTTTATTCATCATGTACTTTTGAAGCTCATAAAATCAGGTAAAATGCGGTAATATAATATGATTTGTAAATTTTTTTATGTAAGACCAATGATTGTTATTTGATGTATTCCACTCAGCAACTGAGTTCCCCGAAGACTCTTATATGTGTGTTATTCAGAACGTAGTTTGTTGGTAAGCGAATATTGATCACTTTAATATAGAGAATTTCAGAGAGGTTACAAATAACTTATACAAAAAAAAGTTCTGCTATGTTGTGATGTTACACTGTTGTTTCAGGTAAGTGTGAAAGTTGGTACCTATTAAAACGGTTGATTGCACTTGTCCTAAATCAGGAACCTGATGTTCAGTGGTTGTCGTCTGTTGATGCGATTCATAAATGTTTTATGTTTCTCGTTTTGGATTTAGATTAGACAGTTGGTTCTCCCATTTGAATGTTTTACTCTTACTTGTCATTGTTGGGGACCTTGGTAGCTTGCAGGTCGGTGTAAGCAAAGGCTACGTGTTGAAGGCCCTACGTTGACCTATAATGGTTTACTTTTTACAAATTGTTACTTGCATGAAGAGTCGTCTCATTGGCACTCATACCACATCTTATTATATCTACTTAATATGGGTATCAACAGTTTACCTGTACAGGTATGTACCAAGTCAGGAATAATACAGTTGTTTTCCGTTCGTTCATATAGTCGTACGTTTGTCTTTTCCAGTTTTTATGGACTTCCTTTTTTTTTTAATTTACATTAGAGTTTGGAATTTTGGTAAATACATTTTATATTTAATACATACTTATGAACGATTTATTAGATCTAAGGTTTAGTTATCTCTCGTTCATCAGAAGAAATCTTAGTTCAGATTTGTACTTTATATACCATTCCAGACTGTGTTTTTTGTAAGATATCGTTATGCTTTGTATAGATCAGATGAGTTAACCCCTTTTCAACTGATTTTTATAGTTTGTTCATATGGTGTGTTGTAATACTACTGTCCCTGTTTATAGTGTTAGTTCGGTGCTCATGAACGTGTTAACCCCACAAAATTCTATCTGTACCTGTCCCAAATCAGTTGTTTGTCGTTCAGTGGTTATTGTTTGTTCATGTCTATTCTATTCTTTTCTTAAGGTGGCTCGGGACTATTCGACTGCGCATAATTTCACGCATGAATTACAAAAGTATTTGTCGTAACTTCGATATAATTTTTTTAAATATTTTGATAGATTAGAAATGTTTATTCATTGTAGTTATGTGAATTATAGAATAATTTCGTTATAATCCGTATTTGTTAAATGGTCAAAGTGACATTTCACCCATTTTCACCATTTTCCCGCCAAAATTTGGGTTTTAAGGCAAAATATATTTTTTTCCTTATTGGTGACCTACTTTTTTATTTGCTCATTCTTTGAAGCTATATTTCAGCTTTTTATATTACAGTTTTGGATCAAGTGTCATAGAACGTTTTTTTGATAATCCGATAAAATTATGTCAACACCTCTATTTTCCCTATCATTTCATTGAAAAATGGTCCCTTTTACATACCTGTTTAAATGTAAAATTTTGAGCTTAAATGGTCCGTGACCCCCTATTTTTTTTCGACCAATTTGATTTAATTTCTGTAAAGAATAAAATAACAAAAAATACGGCACTTCTGATAGAAACTTTTAATAGGCCCCGATGTGTCAAATTATCATTCATTCAATAATGTGTTTTTTAAATATTGAGAACGAAATCCAAACCATTTCATCATTTGAATTCACCAGATAATCCTTTTTTACTATCAATAGAACATCATTATGTTGTAGCACCACTTTACTAATTCATATAAATACATAGGTTTCGAAACGAGATGATAATATGACAATGACTGAATAACCGTACTACAGGATAGTATAACAATCAAAATAATTCTATCGTGTAGCTGTTTTAATTATTCTGGCAATTTCACCCGACAGCATGGTTTGAACCTCACATACTCGACAATAACTGGAAGACTGCGAGGACACTTGAAGTTGACGATCTGCTTTGGAATTTGTTATCTATGCTTTTGTTGACTTTGTTTACTTTTTTATACAATTAACAATGGGTGTTTTCTCAAACAACACAGAATAATCAAAACCTGCGGAGAAGCTAACTCATTATTCATTTAATATTTAACAATTGAAAATCTTGAACAGCAACGTATCAACATGTTGTAATATCGTGTAGTCGACCGTTAATCTTTTATAACAGATAGCAACGCGTGTTCCTGTAAGGGAAATAGTTTAAAAAATTATTGTTCTCAATAAATTGCTAACGAATCATTCAGCAATCCTCTATCTCAATAATGTGTCACTCTTACGTTTTAAATTGTGTCACTTTCTCATTCTTACTTCCAGTTCATGTCACTTTCTCATTCTTACTTCCGGTTCATGTCAATTTCTCATTATCCCAACCTGCGGAGAAGCTAACTCAAGGTGAAAGGTTAAATTTCATTATTCATTTAATATTTAGCAATTGAAAATCTTGAACAGCAACGTATCAACATGTTGTAATATCGTGTAGTCGACCGTTGATCTTTTATAACAGATAGCAACGCGTTTTCCTGTAAGAGAAACAGTAAACAAAAATTGTTGTTCTCAATAAATTGCTTACGAATCATTCAGCAATCCTCTGTCTCAATAATGTGTCACTCCTTCGTTAGATTTGTGTCACTTTCTCACTTTTACTTCCGGTTCATGTTACTTTCTCACTCTTATTTCCGGTTCATGTCTATTTATCATTCACACTTCCGGTTTATGTCTATTTATCATTCTTACTTCCGGTTCATGTCACTTTCTCATGCTTACTTCCGGTTAATGTCACTTTATCATTCCTACTTCCGGTTCATGTCACTTTTTAATTCTAACTTCCGGTTCATGTCACTTTATCATTCTTACTTCCGGTTCATGTCACTTTCTCATTCTTACTTCCGGTTCATGTCACTTTCTCATTCTTACTTCCGGTTCATGTCAATTTCTCATTTGTGTATCATTGCAATATGTCTTACTGTCGGTCTTCCATTTCCGGTTCATGTCACTTTTTAATTCTAACTTCCGGTTCATGTCACTTTATCATTCTTACTTCCGGTTCATGTCACTTTCTCATTCTTACTTCCGGTTCATGTCACTTTCTCATTCTTACTTCCGGTTCATGTCAATTTCTCATTTGTGTATCATTGCAATATGTCTTACTGTCGGTCTTCCATTTTTCGTTATATTCGTGTTTAACATCTGACAAACAGATTGCTGCCTCTTTATCACATCTACAGAAATTTAATTTACAAGGATCACTGTCATCTGTAACAAACAAAAAATGAAATGTACTTAGAGCGACGAATAAATCACGTGACTAAAAGAAGCTACGTGACTAATTGATGCGTAAGGTACTCATTGTTACGTGTTCTATTTTTAGCAATATTATACAACATAACGTTGTATTTTTGAATGGTTGTACAGCTGCTTGTCGGGATTTTACTGGAGTAGTAAAGCATACATATAAGACAACTCTCTATCAAAATTGCAATTTATTAAAAGTAAACAATTATAGGTCAAAGTACGGCATTCAACACAGATCAGTAGATGTTACATGTATATATTAGAAACTCGGATTCGGTTTTCGATTTTGTGTCCTTTTTCTGATATTCATGTACGAATCTAAAATGGTTTGTTGTGCAATTTACAATCTCACAACACTCATAGAATGTGTCCTTCTCTTTCACACCTTGACTTGCGCACTTGACTATGCCAAAGCAATAATATGTAGCTGAGTAAGTTCAGATGTCAACAGTCAACACAAAATTCGATATTCCGTTAGTTTTCTCTATTGAATGGTTTTACATTTGTCATTTCGGGGCTTTTTATAGCTAACTATTCGAAATTGGCTTTGCTCATTGTTGGAGGCCGTACGGTAACCTAAAGTTGTTAATTTATGTGTCATTTGTCCTCTTATGGATAGTTGTCTCGTCGGAAATCTTACACATTATCTTTTTTTATAAATGTAAAAAACATCAAATGCACCTCCAAAAGTATTTTTAGATCTATATCTGAAGCATAGAACAAGAACATCGTGAACAACTGAATTCAAAAATATTTGTTCCGTACCAGAAAACAGAACAAAAGTACTCGAATTAATAAAAGCTAATTAGGGCTAAATGCATTGGCGGATCCAGGGGGAAAAAGGGGGGGTGGTTTCCAAGAGTTGGAACCCTCCCCTTTTTTGCCGATCAATGCATTTGAATGGGGACATATAGTTGGACCCCCCCCCTTTTTTTGTCCTGGGTTAGGGAATCCCCGCTTTTTAAAATGTTGGATCCGCTCCTAAAATATATGTATATAGTGACCTTATACGGATAGCAATGCTGACAGTAGCAAGACTTATTGCTTTGTCTCTATTCTTTACTTTTAAATTATCGATCATATTTTAAACAAATCAGTTGTGTTCATATTTGTGTGTGTCTTACGAATGCAGAGATGTACTTACGACAGGTAATTGTTTTGAAAAAACAAGTTCCATACGAGTAATATCGAGATGATTGCGGGCATTTCTTAGCAAAAATATTTCGAAGGCACATATGGTGTTGCCAACAGCATCTAAAAATAAAATTATAAGCTGATATTCAACCATGGTCATTTTTACAAATGTTTTCCACATGTATACTTCCAAAAGTCAATCGCTGATTGTTCTGTTTCAAAATTAGTTTTAAACAAAATTAATATTACTGCGACTGCAGAGTCTAACATTTACATAGGCAGGCTTTAAAATACAAAATGCTTCAAAGTATTGCAGTCAAAAGTCTTTGTAACATCGTCTCCCATTTACTAAATGTCATGTGAAGATGGATTGCAGCTTAACGTCCAGTGGCAAGCTAATATGCATATTCAGGACGATAACACGTTCATGTAATATGAATATTAAACGTGCTTTGTACTAAAACCAACAAACCGAGACGGACTTTCAATTTGCCAGTCCGCATAGGTCATCTTACTCGGAAACATTGTCATCTTACTCGGAAACATTGTCATCTTACTCCGGAAACATTCATCTTACTCGGAAACATTGTAATCTTACTCGGAAACATTGTCATCTTACTCGGAAACATTGTAATCTTACTCGGAAACATTGTCATCTTACTCGGAAACATTGTAATCTTACTCGGAAACATTGTCATCTTACTCGGAAACATTGTAATCTTACTCGGAAACATTGTCATCTTACTCGGAAACATTGTCATTTTACTCGGAAACATTATCATCTTACTCGGAAACATTGTCATCTTACTCGGAAACATTGTAATCTTACTCGGAAACATTGTCATCTTACTCGGAAACATTGTAATCTTACTCGGAAACATTGTCATCTTACTCGGAAACATTGTAATCTTACTCGGAAACATTGTCATCTTACTAGGAAACATTGTCATCTTACTCGGAAACATTGTAATCGTACTCGGAAACATTGTCATCTTACTCGGAAACATTGTCATCTTACTCGGAAACATTGTCATCTTACTCGGAAACATTGTCATCTTACTCGGAAACATTGTCATCTTACTCCGGAAACATTGCCATCTTACTCGGAAACATTGTAATCTTACTCGGAAACATTGTCATCTTACTCGGAAACATTGTCATCTTACTCGGAAACATTATTTTGACACTTTTATCTTACTTCTTTAAGGTGCGGAGAAGCAGCAAATAACAATTTTAAAGTCTTTGGAATCACCCGGTCCGGGCCTATGACATCCCACACTGGAGGCAAACAAGCTACATGTACCACGAGAACATCGAGGGAGTGAAAGGCATGTGAAACTTAAGCTTACACATGTGAGATGTTGTTTCAATAACAACAACAAATATAAGGCAAACTCAGTTTTAGATCATTTTGAATTAATGTAAAAGTTCAAAAATTACCTGTCTAATTTGTCAACGGACATTCCATTTCCTGTCTGCCCGCACCAACATCCATATCCGTTCAAGTCGTCAGCAAAATATATGTCTCCTGTCTTTGCTTTTAATAGGAAATGAATCCGGTATATATCGTGAAGATCATCTATAAAGATAGAAACATATAATTTTCTAAAATAGATGTTTTACAACTTTTCTCCTTGTCAACCTTAGCATTCACAAACACCAGCCAATTGGACAAAGGAGTAGGTCCGGTAAGCACCGATTTTGGCCTCAAAGGAGTAGGTCCGGTAAGGATCGATTTTGGCCTTAAATTTCAGGTTCATCTGACGAAAGATTTTGACCACTTTTTAAACACTAAAGTGTCTATTTCATTTGTATCAATTATTTTATGTGAACGATTTTAACTGATTTAGTCATTAAAAACGATCCGATTCAAGCTCAAATATGAAAAATATACCAAATATACCAAAAAATGTCACTTTTCAGATGGTTTTTTGTCAAAAATGAAAGTGGCCGCAACCGTGTTCATCCTCAACCTTTTTATATGTTATGTATTATCATAAAATACACCTTACATTTCAATATTAAGGATGAACACGAATGCGGTCACTTTTGTTTTACACGAAAACCGTCTAAAATTAAACTAAAATGCTAGAATTGTGAAGATTTCAGTAATTTAGCATGACTTAATGATGCTAGTACCCGATATATGTGCATTGTATTGTCAAAACCAGCCCATATTTATGTAGCAGAAGCATTCTACTGTCTAATAAATAACTAAAAGTTTACATTTTAACAATTTTGTAAAACTACTATATTTTGGGGCCAAAAAGGGGTCTTACTGGACCTACTCCTTTCATAAGCAAGGGAACTGGTCCCTGTTTCACAAAAACAACTAGTCACTAAAATTGATCGTATTTAAGTATACTGCATTGTTCATAACTTAATGTCAATCTTAGTTGTAAGTTTTTTTGTGAAACCGACTCAGGACGCTTTTCTTGCCATTCCTAATCTCTAATATCGGGCAAGGAGTTCAGTGTGAAGCAAAAATACTCACTTCTTTACAAGCACTGGTTTTATATGAATGATTTGCTACCTGTCGTTTATGCTGTATCGTGCATGCCCTTTAAGAGGGTTTGAATGGGGTTTATATAATACAAAATAATTGGATAAATATGCAGAATAAAAAGCTAAATAAAAGAATAGTGGAAAATCGATGTTTATGTATAATCTTATATTACCTTGCGTGGATTCTATTTTAATATTGTAAGACACAATATCCATAACATGCTGCAACCATGTAACTCTAACATCCCCTTTCAGTATAGCTACGTTGTATGAAAAGAAAAATGATACAAACGTTAATATGACAGGTCTTAGAAAGGTGTACTCATGTTTTTTATCCTGCTCTTAACAAATTATTGTGCAAGTTATAGGTTTTTTTCTTTAATTCTTTTTGTGTTGCTTAATTTCAATATAATTCTTTTATATTATGCAGAAATATAAATACTGCAATGTGATTGATCAGTTCAAATTTCTTTCCTTTGTTTTCAGAAGATCGTGTTGCCAAAAATACTTTCGTTATTTATGATTTGTTTGTAAATTTGTATGCAATGTAGTCATGCACGGCAGATACGAATGGATCACTATGGTTCCAAGAAAGGTGAAATATAAAAGAATTAGTTAACTACAGATTGATTAGCATTCCACACATTGGAAACGATATTATTTTGATGTGATAACTGTCCGATGTACTTTGCACTAACTTAAATATTTAGTTTGTAAGAGCCGGGAAAATTAACACAGTTGAACTTTTTTATATTGGCACCGGCACAGTATACACACATCAATAACATATACCGTTAGAAAAAAAAAGTGTTTAATTCTAATGTCATACTATACAAATGAAGACTCATTGATACTTGCTTCTATTTCAAGTCAACGACAATGTTAGAATTATACCGTTTACGTTATGTACAGGTTATTTTGATTTCGGCTTCGCCTCTCTTTTCTTCCTGATTCTATACTAGTACATATAGATTTCGTATTTTCCTACAAAATACATGTATTGTACTTGTCTTCTTGTGTGTTTTCCTACATTATACGTGTATTGTTCATCGTGTATTCTTGTGTGTATAGCTACATTTCACGTGTATTGTTCATGTCTTTTTACGGAAAATTGAAACTTTTACCAGATTTACATGCATGTACACATACATGTATTAATTCGGTAGTTCAAAACTTTCTGATGGTAAAATAGTTAAAAAAAACAAACAATTGCTTTGTTAACTCAAGACATCGGTGCATGATTCTTTTTCTGTGCGTATTGCTGTGTGTTTGATTTTTTAACATTGGAAAGAAGAAAAGGGTTGAGATATCAAAAACATGTTTAACTCAATGCTTGTTTGTGCCTGTCCTAAGTCAGGAGCCTCTGGCCTTTTTTAGTCTTTTTATATTCTGAGTTAAGTATGACGTCCATTATCACTGAACTAGTACACAAATTTGTTTAGGGGCAAGCTGAAGCACGTCTTCGGTGCGGGATTTTCTCGCTGAATTAAAGATCTACAGGTATTTGTGGCCTTCGGTGAATTTCTGCTCTTTGGTCGGATTGTTATCTCTTTGACACATTAACCAATTTCATTCTCAATTTTATTAAAACTAATATTACAAGTTTTCCCCATCAGAATTGAAAGAATTACTGTTTTACCTAAAGTAGTCGTCCTTTTCGACATTCGATCACCCTTACCCCAAATCTATCGATGCAGGATGATAAGACGTTTACGTCAAATGGGACACCAACCCATCAACATTTAAAAATCCAAAGTATGGTCTTCAACAATATAGCTAACGTAAGTGTTCACATGACCTTTCAATCTCTTAATCGACTGGGGTTAAAAGATAAAAAAAAAAAAAGAGCACAGGCAATAAATCAACACCGTATTCCCTAGGGCGGAACAACTCTAAACATAACTATAGACAATAGCGTTGACGATGCGACTGGTTTTAAACAAGCACATACGCATACATGGGGAACAGTAGAAAAGATGGCCAAAGACAGACAGAAATGGAGAACCTTTGTTGCTGCCCTACATGCCGATGGCATACCGGGCAGTAAGTAAGTAAGTAATACGCATACATTATAACTGTATGGTTGTAACAGTTCCCAACAGCAAAGTGGCAAAAAAAATAACTGTTAGCAAAAAAAGCTATCTAAGAACAACTGAAATACCACATGCACATGTACCTACCTGCCGAAATGCCAACAATAATTAGCAAAGCTACCGATAAAACAATGTATCTAATTTTCATTGTTTAATCTTCTTTTGGACAGGGGCTTACATCTATACTATGAAAGTTGCCATAATCTAAATGTAAAAAAGAGAAACAGTTTCAGTTCTTACGAAAGAACAAAATAAATGTACATGTATGTTTGTTTACAAATTTAAAGTAAAACATTGAAGGGACACTCGACTGGTTTGCTAGAGGGGATGACAGGAGTATATTGAATATGAGTGACTCTAACCTGGTAACTGCTGAAAACAAACAACCTTTCATAAAACAGGATGAAAATTTAAAAATAACGTTACCAAAAAGTGGGATTCAGTCATGTAGAAAAGTGCGAAATATATAAATACATAGAATATATAACAACTGGTTATATAAAAACTTGTACAGTTAAAAATGAATAGTCAATAAGAAAACGAATCATCCCGCAACCCAATCCTCTCCTCCCCTTACATTATTCAAATGGCCGTTTGCGAACTTGCGAGTGCATGCTCCTATGTTTACACTTAGTGTCTTTCGTCGTTTCGTAAGTTTTTTTATTTTTGTCTCGAGCCAATCTGATGATTCAAGCCCTTACAATATCACTCTAACAGTTTGTTATATTTCGCTGTTACAAATTAAAAGACATGTTAAACTGTTACAGAAGACATGTTTAACTGTTACAGAAGACATGTTTAACTGTTACAGAAGACATGTTTAACTGTTACAGAAGACATGTTTAACTGTTACAGAAGACATGTTTAACTGTTACAGAAGACATGTTTAAACTGTTACAGAAGACATGTTTAACTGTTACAGAAGACATGTTTAACTGTTACAGAAGACATGTTAAACTGTTACAGAAGACATGTTTAACTGTTACAGAAGACATGTTTAACTGTTACAGAAGACATGTTTTAACTGTTACAGAAGACATGTTTAACTGTTACAGAAGACATGTTTTAACTGTTACAGAAGACATGTTTAAACTGTTACAGAAGACATGTTTAACTGTTACAGAAGACATGTTTAAACTGTTACAGAAGACATGTTTAACTGTTACAGAAGACATGTTTTAACTGTTACAGAAGACATGTTTAAACTGTTACAGAAGACATGTTTAACTGTTACAGAAGACATGTTTAAACTGTTACAGAAGACATATTTAACTTTTACAGAAGACATCTTTAACCTGTTACAGAAGAAATGTTTAAACTGTTACAGAAGACATGTTTAACTGTTACAGAAGACATGTTTAAACTGTTACAGAAGACATATTTAACTTTTACAGAAGACATCTTTAACCTGTTACAGAAGACATGGTTAAACTCCCACTTTAGTAATGTTTAAGCTCTTTCTGAAAACATGTCTAAGCTGTTACAGAAGAAACGTTAACTGTTACAGAAGACATATGTAAACTGTTACAGAAGACATGTTTAATTTATTACAGAAGACATGTTTAATCAGTTACAGAAGACATATGTAAACTGTTACAGAAGACATGTTTAATCTATTACAGAAGACATGTTTAGTCCATTACAGAAGACATGTTTAATCAGTTACAGAAGACATGTTTAAGCAGATATAGAAGGCATATTCTTAAGCGTTTACAAAAGACATGTATAACTGTTACAGAAGACAAAAAAAGTCATGTTTAAGATGTTACAGAAGACATGTTTTAACTGTTACAGAAGACATATGTAAACTGTTGCTTTAGTAATGTTTAAGCTCTTTCTGGAAACATGTTTAAGCAGTTACAGAAGGCATATTTTAAGCTGTTCCAGAAATATATCTAATTACTTAGAAAAGACATGTAAAAACATATTTAAGCTGTAACAAAAGACATGTAAAAACATATTTAAGCTGTTACAAAAGACATGTACAAACATTTTTAAGCTGTTGCAAAGACTTTGTTTAAAATGTAATAGAAGACTTGTTTAAGCTGTTACAGAAATCGTGCTTAGGCATTCTGTATGTGTCTCTCATAATTCAGTGCTTGTCATTTTTGTTATTTCGGCTGCTAGTCATACTGTTACTTTTTTTCTGTTATATCAGTAATCAACTGAATCAGGCCGTTGGTTTCTTGTCGAAGTTGATTTATATATTTTCCTATGTATGTTCCTGTTATATAATCCTTTATGATATTCAATAAAATTGAGAATGGAAACTGGGATTGTGTCTAGGACACTACTACCCGACCAAAGAACAGAAAACAGCTCAATGCTACAAGTCTATACAGTGTATGTAACGTATCTGCTACTTTTAAATAAGCAGGGGGAAAAACAAGCACTTATGAAAAGTAGAGGCGTTATTTCTTCATACTACGCAAGGAAGTTTACGTGAATTTCGATTCATGTGAATTCACGTGAATTTAGTTCATGTGAGTTTCACGTGAAACTCACATGATCTTTTTTCGCGTCAAATTCACATGAATTTTCAAATTATTATATTCCAACACAAGTGTAAAATCTCAAATTTTAAATTTTAAATTAATCAAAATCATCAAAAATATCTGTTTTTCTTTTGGTTAAGTTTACGTGAAATGCATGTACATTGTAACTCGAGTTTCATGTTACTATAATTACATTAGATGTATGTTTCATTATAATACGTTAATCTGATTGGCTAACTACAAAAAATGTAGCAATCTCGTGATATTCCTTAATCAATTGCATTAAATGCAACTTTTCATTCATGATGACACGAGGTCCACAATAAAGTGCACAGGTAAATGAAATAAAAACTTGATAAAAGGCGTGTTTTCATGATCCTATAGGTAAAAATGTAATTATAAGTATTGAATGCTTTTTTTTGTAACTTTATAGGGTTGTAAAAGCGTTGACCGTGCGCACATTTTTAGGATGAAGCGCTTCCGCTCTTCATACAAAATGTACTTCGGTCAACGCTGTTACACCCCAATTTTACAAAAAAGAGCATTCAATTCTTAAATAAACCTGTTTGAGGTGAATTTCACGTGTAATTTGTTTGTGTTTTTCTTGCGGATCCATGTGAAATTCAAGGCAGCATTTTCCCGTGTAAATCCAATATTATTTCGAGCTCAAAATATTTCATATAATTGTTCAAGTTTCACCGTACGATGCAACAATAACTAGTAAACACACGTTACTTAGATTGATAAAAATGTCATATTTTCTCCCGAGTAGAAGTTTACCGTCATTTTGAGAATTCGCAACAACAACAAAAAAGATGGACATATATACTAGGAACTTAACGAGCTTTCGTGACCATTGCATAATTAGCAAACTTCCCCCGTCCTTTTAAAATATGATTATTTTCTGTACAGTTCTAATGGAATGTGATTTTGTCTCATAAAACGCAAAAAAAATAGAAATGTCCTCCGTGCGATCAAAGTAGCTACACATTTGTTTGACTTTTGTAAATAAAAATGTCCATTGATTTAGCATTAATAGGAATATACTTAATTTGTATCAAACATAATTTTAAATGGAGACAGCCATGTTAACCAATACTGAAATATATCACGTAATAGAATGTTCATGCAAAATTTCGAAGAGTTGCGTGAACATATCGCGAATTGTGCGAGTTTTATGTCCCGAGTTTGTTACATGAGACAACGCTAAGTAAACGTTTTTTCGGACAATCTGTGTCTTCCTAAGCCTATGAATATTATATTTTTATTCTTTCTCTATCATAATGTGAAAATGTAAGAATCAATTTTTTTATTTTCATGTATAATTTGAAATAATTATTTCAGTATTTCTATAAAAAAAAATTCCGGTCAAATATTTACTTAACGTTATTTTTCGTGGTAGTAGCAATATCTAACGTTGCGTCTTAGTATTCCCCTTTATGCACATATATCACTTTTTATGGCAAGGCACAAAGTACCTTTTTAATGTTTAAAGAGGCGTTAGATACCAAAGGGACATTCAAAGTTATAAGTCGATTTAAACTGACAACGCCATGGCTAACGAAGGAAACGACCAACAAACAAACAATTTTAATTTAGCTAGAGGTATAGGGAGAGCATGAGATCTAAAAACAAATCATGTTTAACCCCACCGCATGTTTGCACCTGTCCTAAACCAGAGCCTATGCCTTAATAAGTCTTTTTTATTTTTATTTTAGTTCATTCATATATTTCAGAGTTTAGTGTGACGTCCATTATCACTGAACTAGTACACAGCTGAAGCACGCCTCCGAGTGCAGGATTTTTCTCGCTGTATTAAAGACCCATTGATTGACTTCGGCTGTTTTCAGCTGTTTAATCGGGTTGTTGTCTCTTTGAAAAATTCCCTATTTCCATTCTTAATTCTAGTTTCAGTAAACAAAACACAACATTTAAAAACTAAAGACTAAGCAAAGCCAACCCAAACAAAAACATGGGGTGATCTCATCAGATGCTCCGGGAGTGTAAGCAGATCCTGCTCCACATATGGCACCCGTCGTGTAGTTCATATCAGTACTACACCGGTAATAAGTCTTATTCGGTAGGTTACATTTGGGAAAAGGGGAGGGATTGTATTTACGACTTTTAAAAAGAAAATATCTGCAATATTCTATAAAACGAATATTCCATAATGGCCAACCAATTCAACTCGTGATGATGTCCGTAAAATTGACGCAGAGATGGTTTCACCTTATCTTGCTTTTATATCTCCCTTATGAGCAAGAACCATCTGTCAGAGAAATCATGAAAGGTAATATAAGTTCCGGCTGAGAGATATATAATCCTTATGCAGGCGCTGTTAGAATGTTGATAATAGAAATGGAAAGTTCACAATTTGTAAGCTGAAATCATTTCTTTATCGTAGAATTTTGTTCAACCGACCACCATTGTCATTTCTTGATGTAAATCAAGATACGTGACCAACTTACCTTGTAACTGTGCTTTTCGTATGCTGTATTTTAAGTTCCATGGGATAGATTCGTTCCACAAAGTCATCAATTCAAAGTTTGAATTATTTAGTGAGAGAAAATCATGTGTGTCAGAAAAAATGTTTGAATCATAGTGATTTTTTATAAAGTAAGATTTATCCATCCCTTAAACAAGATACTTGTGTCTACGCTGGCCTTACTTTTTATTATAATTACCTTCGTACTTACCGAAAAAGTTATGAGTTAATGGATGAGTATTTTACAGAACAAGTGTCATTTAAAGATGGGGAAATATGCCCTTAAAATTTGAGGAACACGTGAAGACTCTAATGTTTGTTGTTAGACTATGATATGCTACATATTTTAGTAAGGTGACCAAAAGGTGACATAGAATAAAATTCAAAACAGTGTGGCTGTGGCCATTGATTGACACATTAAATTCATCCATTGACTGGGACAATTTAGGTGAACGTTTGTATGTAACGACCACTGCTAACTGTGTACTTTTTAAAGCCACTTAAACAATGGGGTCACCAAAGGTTCTCAACACCTTAATAAAGTAATTCGAAAAACTAATTAGAAATAACACGATGTTTTGATTTATATCAATTATATGAATCAAAACATAAAGGTTATTCCTGATTATTTTTTTGAATTATTTTATAATTAAAGGCGTTACGAAACCTTTGGTGACTCCACAGTTTAAATGTCTATCGTAGGTACGTCGTGAACAGTGGTCGTTACAGACAAACGTTCATGTAAATTGTCCCAATCAAAGGATGAATTTAATGTGTCAATCAATGGCCACAGCCACACTGTTTTGAATTTCATTCTATTGCATTGTCAGGAGAAACACGTGATTTATTTAAATCTATGCATGTAGCAAAAGGGATTTGTAGCAATGACTTTTTTAGATAAGGTCTCCCCGATTTTGTCAATAAAGAATTATACTGTGTAGAACGTTACATTCGGAGTTGTGGATATAATGTATGACACGGAATCGCGACTTCGAAGCTCTGAAAAGTTTTCGCAATAAAGAAAGATCTATAAGTACCGAAACCGTCTCAAGTCAACTTTGCCTGAGGGAGTTGAAACCTTAGTTTCTTAATAAATTAAAAGAAATTTGACACTTGAAAGTGCTAAAACATTATATATAGAATACAACCATCAATTCAAGTTTAAGCAAAACAACAATTGTACAGGCCGTAAATCACATAACTTAATATAATACTTTTTTTTTTATCAACGTGCTCAAATTATTTTCAAATTCGAAATTGTTTATCTTATATAGTCTGCCGTAACATGATTTGTATAATAGCTCGTTGTTCGGTGTGATTGAATGCTCCGCGTTGAAGGCCGTACTTTGACCAATGATACATTGTAGTTTACTTTTTACAAATTGTGACTTAGATGGAGAGTTGTCAAATTGACATTCATACCACATCTTCTAATATCTGTCTTTAGTATTAATTATCGGGGTTTCTTTTTCATCGAAGCTACAAAACACTTTTATATATAATTTGTCTTTCTTCTGCATCCCTAAAGCTATATTTGAAAAGTATATGGTGTTGTATTTTTTTTTTTTTTTTTTTTATCTTTTTTTAATTAAAACAATACAGGTGACGCAAAAGAGACAAAAGGCACCATCAAAATCCAGGCAAAATATTAATACTAAATTAAAAATTAACAAAAACAGAACAAGTGCAACTGGTACTTGTGTGCAACTTGTGTTGAATTTTTTAATTCGTTTATAATCCTGTAGGAAAAAAATCACTAAATATAAAAACCTACCTTGTTTCAATGGACAGTTTAAAACGACAAACGATTATACTTATATAATAAAATCTGTACGTTGTTTTATCCTATTTGGTCAAGTTCATGCTTAAGGCCTTTTGCGAATCCGTGGACATTAACATCTAATTATTAGCTATTTTGTATAAATGTGACAAAATTACATGCTGTTCTCGTGAAAGTATGCGTGATACACTAGGGTATATTATTATCATTTACATAAGCGACCTTCAATTGGACAAGAGGTAATTATAATCACCTGTCTATCATTAGCGGCTTTTTATTTATCATGCAGTGAATATAAATTGAATTTCTAATAAATTTATTTTCACCTACATATATACGTAAAATTATTTCCATTTTTTTTTATATCTGATCATGGAAGTAAAACATGAAAAGAAAGAACAACGATTAATCAGCTTTGATTAATGACCTGCAGATCTCTGTACTAAAGTCATATGATTTTATCAAATTATTATCTCATCGACAAGATCCCTTAGGTTACTATTTTTAATACCGCGGTTGTAAAATGGCATCTGGAATTTCTCATCAGTCACGTGATTTTATCGATTACGGTAATTATAAAGCACACGTGGTTATAATCCCTAGTCTATTAATAGACCTTTTCAACATCTCTCGACACCTACAGTTGAGAAAGACTACGACAGGTAAAATGTGAAGGGTCGTCTCAAAAATAAAAAAAAATAAATGAGATCATTATTGATTTTATTGCTTTCAATCATTGACAATGATAAAACTTTCATACAGAGTCCAAATGTCATGTTTTTTTTTAATTTGTTATAAAGAAAATGATAGACTTTAAGTCACATTTCATCTTTTAGACATTTAGCTTCTAGCTGTCCTGGTTGAATTTGGAAAACGAAAAGAACAAATCATGTTCTATTGTAGTTGATATTTAATTAAACAATGATTATGTTGGTTTACAAGGGCGGCACATGTCTGATTGTTTTAGCCTTGGATGCCTCCATAATGTACTCAATACTTTGTATCATTTCAATTCACCAATTTGGTGTTCCACTTGAATTCTGTAATCACCAATCACTGCTTAAATGTTGTAGCATTGAAACGAGGGGTCAATTATAATTTTTTTTCAAAATCCATCAAGGAAAAACTTTACCTCGAACAAGATATCTTGAAGCGGAGAAGACCGTCGTTGATAATTATAATAAAAAAAAAACGTGATCTTTTCCTTCGACCTAAAAAATCAATATGTAATTATGTAAAAATTGAAAATGTACATCGACTGAGGTGAAGATCGGTGGAAAAACACAAAGTTGGTTGTGTTAACAAGTGTGATACGGACGGACAAGTATTCTTTTTTCATTTTTGAAAAAACATCATAAAAGCTTTTACACCAACAAATTAAATCGTTATTGGCCTGCGGCAAATATTTGGCGAAAGACTCACATCATCACAAAAGTGAAGAGAAAATGGGTTAAAATTCTGAATGATTGAAATATTTGTTTAATCAATTCAACATGAAATGTCGTGCAAATACTTACGAAATAAGAATATTATATGACAGTGACATATGTATGGTAGACGTTTCCCCTTTCGGGGAAATCCAGAAATCGAGAAAGGGAAATCAAGAAATTGAGAAATCGGGAAATCGAGAAATAGAGAAAGCAAAAACGCAAAATCGAGAATTCATTTCGCGTTTTAGCGTTTTCGTGTTTCCTCTTTCGTGTTTTGGCGTTTTTGCCTGCTTGATTTCTCGATTTTTCGATTTCCCGATTTCTCGATTTCCCTATTTCTCGATTTTCCGATTTCCCGATTTTCTCAATTTCTCGATTTCTCGAATTCCCAATTTCGCGTTTGCAAAATGAACGGAGAATTCACGAAAACGCGAAAAGGCGAAATAAATGGCCGCATCCGGCCACCATACATATATTTATTTATTTATTTGGTTGATATATATTCTTAAACTATATAGTCAAAACAGTATAAAACCGCCAATCCAATATGTAACGTGATGATAATCATGATGATTTTTGCCTTTGAGACGACCCATCCATTTTACCTGTAAACTGTAGGTGTCATTAGTCGGTGTCGAGAGATGTTGAAAAGGTTTAATAGCAAGGTAGCGCTTTATGATATCATCAAGGAATTGTATATTTTAAATATACAATTCCTTAATTATACACCAAATAAACTTTAAGAATAAAACTTAATTCAATACACTATTTTTGCTCGAAACACCAAATCTAATATTTTGATTGGTTGAATATGTGTCTCGAGATCGTCTCAATCTAATCGTACTCGAATGTTTTAAAACCGTTATCATCAATTGAAGAGAATTGACAAATTTGCAGATTCGCGAACAGTGTTTTTTGAAATAATTGTCAATCGAATCTTCATTGTAATCAAATCCATGATAAACCACAAGTTGGAAATTCCTCGGCTCACTCAAGGTGTACGTAATACCACCATTGATTTCCCCCTATTAGTCTTTGTTAAATTTGCACTTTTAAAAAAAAATGTGCAGAATTTATCTTTGTTTCAAATAAAGAAATACTTGGCATGAGTAAAGTTTTATCCTGTCCAGTACTATAGAAAAAATGTCCCATAACATTTCATTGCATATAGGAAAATAGCCATCATTGGAAGTTAATCAATCAAATGTCTCCCCTTATTTTATATGTGTATAAGGTTTAGTCACCATGTAACCTCAAGATTACAAAAATCCCAAATAAAAAATAATGGTGTTTTGAAATACCCAAGACATATGTTTATGACACAGAAATGTTTTTACTGCAATAAAATGTAGGATAAATAACCTACAACTGTCAAATTCAAAGGAATATCTTTTTTCGACCTACTTTCGTATACAACCGGATGTGACGTACCATGGTTTGGTGGTACTACACCTTAAGCAACGGTATGATATTGGAGAAACGGACAATTTGTATTCACTTTGGTATCGACGTCTCATCAATAAAGGAGCCACATAAGTTCAATGATGAATAAATAAAGACTTTAATCGCATCAAAGCAAAGATACATAAAAAAAAGAAGATATATTTGAATGTTATTTCTTATGATTACAGATTTTGGTTCCAAAATAACATAAGCAGGATTCCGACAATAAAATTCACTTCACACTTTAAGTTCCGCAATTTCTTCTTCCTCTTTAATGACACGTGTTTTCGACACATAGTATGCAAATCCGTTACACGTATGTTCTCGTAATGCTTTTTTTTTCCTTCTAAATTATTCAATTTTAACTCGTTGTTCAGTTCTCCATTCCAGTATATGTATCGATTTAATTTTGTAGAAATATTTTTTAATCAACAACTTTTCTCAGGTTACGTTTCTTAGCCCTTGCTCCTGGACAGACCCAAGTAACAATATCAAGAAGAAACAATACAAGGAATGGCAACACCACAACAAGAATTCCCACAATTCCAATCGACTTCGATGACACCCGGTCATCCTTTGCTGAAACTTTTGTATTCTTATAAGCTGTTGTTTCTTTTCGATCGACTGAAATTTCCTTTTGAATTTTAGCGATATTTTCCAATACTTCGTCTAATGTTGGCAAATGTGTACTGGTCTCAGGTACTTGTAGAGTTGTTGTGCGACTGGGATCATCATAAGAACATGCTTTTAAAAAAAATATATATTTGTCATTGTAGATAAGGCTGCAGAAATTTGGTTTATTATAAATCAGATAAGTTAAATCTACTTCTTTATAGAATCATATTCAACACAGTGTGACTGTGGCCATTGATTGACGACCTAAATTATCTTATTGACTGGAACAGTTTAGGTGAACGTTTGTCTGTAACGACCACTGCTCACTATTTACTTGTTAAAGACTCCTAAAATGTGGTGTCACCAAAGGTTCTCAACGCATGAATAAAGTAATTAGAAAAACTAATCAGGATTAACACGATGTTTTGATTTATATCAATAATATAAATCAAAACATAAAGGTTATTCCTGATTATTTTTTTTAATCATTTTAATATTAAAAGCTTTTTAAGAACCTTTGGTGACCCCACATTTTAAATTCTATAAAAAGTAAGTAGTGAGCAGTGGTTTTTACAGACAAACGTTCACCTAATCTGTCCCAGTCAATTGGATAATTTAGGTCGTCAATCAATGGCCACAGCCACACTGTTTTAAATATGATTATATTTGTTTGGCGCAACGTGCAGAGTGGAGGTCTGATTTTGATAAGTAGTCAGGAAGGAGCTTGTTGTTCTGTGGGTGTCAATTGTTGGTGTGGTCCATATGTGTTTCTTATTTTTCGTTTTTATTATATATTAAACCATTGGTTTTGCTATTGGAAATAATTTACACTTGTCCTTTTGGAGCCATTGATAGCTTGCTGTTCGGTGTGAGATGAGGCTCCGTGATGAAGACCGTACTTTGACCTATAATTGTTAACTAGTTATACATTGTGACTTCTGTAGAGAGTTTTCTCCTTGGCATTCATACCACATTTTCCTATCTATATTGTGTATTATTCAGCTCTGATAACTTCAAATTATTATAAAACGAGCCCAAAAATTAATTACGTTAAACATGTTAAAATAATAGAGAATATAAGAAAAATTTGGACTTGATTGATTCTTTTCTCAACAAATATTTTCGTATTTCTATAAATATATAAAGTAATATTACCAATTTTATAAATACTCAAGCGCCAAATCCCCCCGCATTTCTCTCCATGATTTCCAAAACATCCGTGATTACAATCTGTTTGTGGCTTTGGAATAAATAGTGAGCTGTCGTTTCCACAGAAGCATTCATTTCCAATCTGTTATTTAAAAGTTTTTAAAAGATTTCATAATATGAGAGTCTGGATTGAGATCGTTCAGTCCTGTATTCTTTAGTATTATCTTCTAAAAAAATTATTTTCACCTACATGTATACGTAAAATTATTTCCATTTGTTTTTATATCTGATATCAAATTATTGTCTCATCGACAAGATCCCTTAGGTTACTATTTTTGATACCGCGGTTGTGAAATGGCATCTGGAATTTCTCATCAGTCACGTGATTTTATCGATTACGGTAATTTTAAGCACATGTGTTTTTTATGTCATTTTTCACTATCCCTTAGGGGGCCTCGGTGGTCGAGTGGTGGTGGTTTACTGTAATCACTGAGGTTAAGAGTTCGAACCCCGCTCATGCAGGTGCACTCGACTCCAATTGACTAGGAATGTCAGTTTTCCTATTGAAGATCGGTCGCTTTCTCCCGGCAATCCGGCTTCCCCCCAAT
>CM034362.1:21250354-21389231 GCA_019925275.1 Mytilus edulis
AAATTGGTACCAACCCAAAATTAATCAATCCACAGTATATAAGGCAGATGATTGTAAGTATTTATTGTGTCAAAATAAAACAAAAACAACAGTTAAAGCACAACATAAAATAAAAGTGTCATAAAAATTGAATAATTTGTTTAAATTTGGTAAGAGAAAAAACTTTTTAAAATAGATCATCAGGGATCACCTCCAAACCAAAAAAAAAATTAAAAATCAGTGAATGATATAAAGATTGGTCCTCTTTGCTATTTTAATTTGCATAAATGCAATTTTGTAGTGTAGTTTTAAAACCAAATGGCAAAAAATAGCACTTTCTAACAAAATTCAAATCAGATTCTGTATATATATCAGAGAGAAGAAAAAGACATGCTGAAAATACTATTTAAACCTTGTTTTTTTAACAAATCAAAATCAAAAGATTCGTGATGTTTAGGACAAACTATAGTACTGTGTATTTAAGTATTTCTAATTACTAAAAACCTATTTTTTACCAATTAATTTCTGCTGAGGAAAATATCATGCCATCATCTTCATTAGTTACATCTACCTCTGGCTCTGTACCATTAAGGCACATACCACCTCCACTGAAAAATAATATCTATTTATGTATATACAGGTACATGTTGGATCGAACCATTCAGGCACACATCATCCCCATAGAAAAATAAAAACTATTTATATACAGGTAAATGTTGGATAGAACCATTCAGGCACACATGATGATCATCCCCATAGAAAAATAATATCTATTTATATACAGGTACATGTTGGATCGAACCATTCAGGCACACATCATCCCCATAGAAAAGTAATAACTATTTATATACAGGTAAATGTTGGATAGAACCATTCAGGCACACATGATGATCATCCCCATAGAAAAATAATATCTATTTATATACAGGTACATGTTGGATCGAACCATTCAGGCACACATCATCCCCATAGAAAAGTAATAACTATTTATATACAGGTAAATGTTGGATAGAACCATTCAGGCACACATGATGATCATCCCCATAGAAAAATAATATCTATTTATATACAGGTAAATGTTGGATAGAACCATTCAGGCACACTTCATCCACACAGAGAAAAAATCTAAACATAATACAATATATACAGGTAAATATGGGGGCTAACCATTCAGGCACACAGTCTCACTGAAGTATCAATAAATGATTGATTGATTGAGTTTTGGTGTTTAACATCACTTTCAGCACTATTGTCTATATCCTGGCGGCCAGTTTGACTGGAGTCAACACATAAAAAATACTCTATAATATACAGGCAAATCTGGCTCTGGGACTTGACAAACCAGGTGAAGTGAAAATGATTATTGCCTTACGATTCTCCAACTTTGCTTTTAACACATCTAGCTTAAAGTTCATGTGGCCTAGCTTTTAAGAAAAAATGCTTTATGTTGCCTTATGATTTGTCAATGTCTAAGCCAATACACTTTTTGTAATGTTCCCAAGCATACATTTCCTTCTTCCTATTTTCAACATATTCAATACTGTAGAAACATTAATTTTCGTGGGGTAAAAATTTCGTGGATTTGTCTCTATATAAGATTTCATTGGGATTTAGTTTCGTGGTTTCCAGTAAATGGAAGTGATATTATATGTAGGTTAAATTTTCGTGGAGGTTTTAATTTCGTGGAAAGAATATATCCACGAAATTAAAACCTCCACGAAAATTTCTGCTTTTACAGTATATTATTGCTTCGTTAATTAAATCGTGATTAAAATGATTTCTTATCAATGTTTAACACATTTATTGTAATATTATCATTATTTTTCCTTCCTGGTTGTGTGTAAAGATTGTTTCAATTCCCTGTACCTTCAAGAAATTTTGTCAGCCACTATTTTTGCAAAATAAACTACCTTTAATTATGCATCGAAGGCGGACTTAATTTGACCAGAATCTGTTTTTGTAGGATGACAGCTACAGAAATACAGATCTTAGCTGTTGGAAGAATATTAAGTCCATAGTGAGAAAAAAACACATACTGTTCAGAAATTACTGAGTGCATTTATTATGGCATTTGTTGAATAATCGACACAAATGAAAGTTGAATTATTAATATTTCAGAATATGATTCATACATGGCATATGAATAATGCGTACACATTTTAAATGTGAGTTTTTAAATTTTTGATACACCTATCTCTTTGCAATTTTCACAATAATAAAAAACATTGCAAAAATTTCGGAATTTTCAGTACATCGAATTAGTGTTTATTTAAGGATTTATAAATAATGAATGCTAAATCCCCCACACCATCCATTTTCTTCACTTACCTCTAACTAAAAAGTACAGTAAATTCAGAAATTATTGTGTGCATCTATTATTGTGATTTCGACAAGACAGACAAAAATGTGAGAGCAATTATTGCGATTTCAGAAAAACTGCATACAAATATATGTAACAGATTTCAGAATGCGAGTTCTTATTACTGAAACGCTTACCCAGTTACATTATTTGCAATAATAAAAACCTTGCTATAACTTTTTGAATTGACAGTAATCTAACCACTTGTTTCTGTTTACATCATCAGTCTGTACTGACAGTAATCTTACCACTTGTATCTGTTTACATCATCAGTCTGTACTGACAGTAATCTTACCACTTGTATCTGTTTACATCATCAGTCTGTACTGACAGTAATCTTACCACTTGTTTCTGTTTACATATCAGTCCGTACTGACAGTAATCTTACCACTTATATCTGTTTACATATCAGTCTGTACTGACAGTAATCTTACCACTTGTTTCTGTTTACATATCAGTCCGTACTGACAGTAATCTTACCACTTATATCTGTTTACATATCAGTCAGTACTGACAGTAATCTTACCACTTGTATCTGTTTACATCATCAGTCAGTACTGACAGTCATCTTACCACTTATATCTGTTTACATCATCAGTCAGTACTGACAGTAATCTTACCACTTGAATCTGTTTACATCATCAGTCAGTACTGACAGTAATCTTACCACTTGTATCTGTTTACATCATCAGTCAGTACTGACAGTAATCTTACCACTTGTATCTGTTAACATCATCAGCAAGTACTGACAGTAATCTTACCACTTGTATCTGTTTACATCATCAGTAAGTACTGACAGTAATCTTACCACTTGTATCTGTTTACATCATCAGTAAGTACTGACAGTAATCTTACCACTTATATCTGTTTACATCATCAGTCTGTACTGACAGTAATCTTACCACTTATATCTGTTTACATATCAGTCCGTACTGACAGTAATCTTACCACTTATATCTGTTTACATATCAGTCTGTACTGACAGTAATCTTACCACTTATATCTGTTTACATCATCAGTCTGTACTCTTACAAAGTATAACACGCAACACAGGGCTTTCACAACCACGTCAAAAAATGTAAATATCATTCCTGAAAAATATATAATTAACATTATGGTCATTAAGTAAGCAAAGCTAACAGTAGATCAAAAACTCTAACAGCAAAGTTTATCAAGCAGTCTGTGCCGTTAGCCACTAGTCCGATGCCCCAGACTAGTAAAATTTTATTCGGACTAGGAAATTTTTGAATAATTTTGTTAAGACATATAACAACAAGAATGTGTCCATAGTACAGGGATGCCCCACTCGTACTTTCATTTTCTATGTTCAGTGGACCGTGAAATTGGGGTCAAAACTATAATTTGGAATTATAATTAGAAAGATCATATGATAGGGAACATGTGTACTAAGTTTCAAGTTGATTGGACTTCAACTTCTTCAAAAACTACCTTGACCAAAAACTTTAACCTGAAGCGAATGGACGCACAGACGGACGAACGGACGCACAGACGGACGGACGAACGGAGGCACAGACCAGAAAACATGATGCCCCTCTACTATCGTAGGTGGGGCATAAAAATGTCAGAATATTGGTCTTCGGACCAGTACTTAGTCAGAAAACTTTTTGGTGCAGACTGTCAAGGATATTGAGGGTCTCTGTGACTGAGTGGTCTAAGTAGTCAAACTACTGTGTCAATAGCCTGTCAACACTGATGTTGTGTGATTGAATCTGCCACTTGGCAGGTGCATTCGCCTCAAGGTTGTGTGATTGAATCTGCCACTTGGCAGGTGCATTCGACTCAAGGTTGCGTGATTGAATCTGCCACTTGGCAGGTGCATTCGACTCAAGGTTGTGTGATTGAATCTGCCACTTGGCAGGTGCATTCGACTCAAGGTTGTGTGATTGAATCTGCCACTTGGCAGGTGCATTCAACTCAAGGTTGTGTGATTGAATCTGCCACTTGGCAGGTGCATTCGACTCAAGGTTGTGTGATTGAATCTGCCACTTGGCAGGTGCATTCGACTCAAGGTTGTGTGATTGAATCTGCCACTTAGCAGGTGCATTCGACTCAAGGTTGTGTGATTGAATCTGCCACTTTGCAGGTGCATTCGACTCAAGGTTGTGTGATTCCAGTGATCGGGAAGGACGTGCGCCCTGCGCCTATAGCTCATATTGACCAGAAATGGCGCATAGAGTGAAAAATGTAAGCGCCCACGTGGCGCACGATATTTTTCACATCGTTTCGAACCGTTTAGATATTGTCAAATGGATTTCCGATCGTGTTCCGTGCCGCCATGTGTGTGTACACAACTGTATAATGTTCCTCCAATCATAGGAGCACCTATATATTTTTGGGACTTCTCGAGTGTTTTCCTATGATAATAGGACCATGCGGTTTAACGTCTGGGATGTTTTCCTATGGTAATAATAGAACCATGCGGTCTAACTGATAACCCAAAAAACGTAATTAACCATCATTCATGATATATTTTTTTTATAAAAAAACTTTAAATTTGTGAAATTTGGCTATAACGGACGAGATTTAACTCTAATAATAATCTTTTAATTTAGTTTGGCTTGCTATTGTTTCGATTGAAAAACCCTGAAGCCTTTTTATACGACCGCAAAATTTGAAAAAATTTTCGTCGTATATTGCTATCACGTTGGAGTCGTCGTCGTCGTCCGAATACTTTTAGTTTTCGCACTCTAACTTTAGTAAAAGTGAATGGAAATCTATGAAATTTTAACACAAGGTTTATGACCACAAAAGGAAGGTTGGTATTGATTTTGGGAGTGTTGGTCCCAACGTTTTAGGAATTAGGGGCCAAAAAGGGCCCAAATAAGCATTTTCTTGGTTTTCGCACTATAACTTAAGTTTAAGTTAATAGAAATCTATGAAATTTTGACACAAGGTTTATGACCACAAAAGAACGGTTGGGATTGATTTTGGGAGTTTTGGTTTCAACAGTTTAGGAATTAGGGGCCAAAAAAGGGCCCAAATAAGCATTATTCTTGGTTTTCGCACAATAACTTTAGTTTAAGTATATAGAAATCAATGAAATTTAAACACAATGTTCATGACTACAAAAGGAAGGTTGGTATTGATTTTGGGAGTTTAGGTCCCAACAGTTTAGGAATTAGGGGCCAAAAAGGGACCCAAATAAGCATTTTTCTTGGTTTTCGCACCATAACGTTAGTATAAGTAAATAGAAATCTATGAAATTTAAACACAAGGTTTATGACCATAAAAGGAAGGTTGGTATTGATTTTGGGAGTTTTGGTCCCAACAGAATAAGGGGCCCTAAGGGTCCAAAATTAAACTTTGTTTGATTTCATCAAAATTGAATAATTGGGGTTCTTTGATATGCCGAATCTAACTGTCATGACTGTGTATGTAGATTCTTAACTTTTGGTCCCGTTTTCAAATTGGTCTAATGATTAAGGTCCAAAGGGTCCAAAATTAAACTTAGTTTGATTTTGACAAAAAATGAATCAGTTAGGTTAGGTTCTTTGATATGCTGAATCTAAAAATGTACTTAGATTCTTGATTATTGGCCCAGTTTTCAAGTTGGTCCAAATCGGGGTCCAAAATTAAACTTTGTTTGATTTCATCAAAAATTGAATAAATGGGGTTCTTTGATATACCAAATCTAACTGTGTATGTAGATTCTTCATTTTTGGTCCTGTTTTCAAATTGGTCTACACTAAAGTCCAAAGGGTCCAAAATTAAACTTAGTCTGATTTTAACAAAAATTGAAATCTTGGGGTTCTTTGATATGCTGAATCCAAAAATGTACTTAGATTTTTTATTATGGGCCCAGTTTTCAAGTTGGTCCAAATCAGGATCTAAAGTTATTATATTAAGTATTGTGCAATAGCAAGTCTTTTCAATTGCACAGTATTGCGCAATGGCAAGAAATATCTAATTGCACAATATTGTGAAATAGCATATTTTTTTTTAATTAGAGTTATCTTTCTTTGTCCAGAAAAGTAAGCAAGAAATATCTAATTGCAAAATATTGTGCAATAGCAAGAATTTTTTTTAATTGGAGTTATCTTTCTTTGTCCAGAATCAACTTAAATCTTTGTTATATACAATATACAATGTATATTCACTTTTTACTACCAACTGATAAATTAAAAAAATCTTTACCATTCAGTGATAACAAGCAGTTTTTTTACATCTTAATATTTTATGATGTATTTAAATGAGTAGTTATTGTTGCAAACTCCATTAGAAATTTTGATTGAGATTAGTTTTGGAATAAGGGAAAAGGGGGATGTGATTAAAAAAATTGGGTTCAAATTTTCTCATTTGAAATTTCATAAATAAAAAAGAAAATTTCTTCAAACATTTTTTTGAGAGGATTAATATTCAACAGCATAGTGAATTGCTCTAAGAGAAAACAAAAATTTTAAGTTCATTAGAACACATTCATTCTGTGTCAGAAACCTATGCTGTGTCAACTATTTAATCACAATCCAAATTTAGAGCTGAATCCAGCTTGAATGTTGTGTCCATACTTGCCCCAACCGTTCAGGGTTCAACCTCTGCGGTCGTATAAAGCTACGCCCTGCGGAGCATCTGGTTATGAATATAGTTTTTGTCTCCATAAAAGGCGCTTAACTGTCCTTGTCATTTTTTGGTCTTTGGCTCGTTTTGACATTTTGTAAACATGTCTTTAGCGAATATTGTTTTGTTCTATCAATTAATGGTACTCTCTACTGTTAATCTTGTCATCGTGATGAAGTAATAATAATAATACAAGAAGTGCAGAGGAAGTGCCTGCAATGTCCTCTAATACGGAACGTCTGGAATATGTATGGTATCGACGAGGACCCAAATTTAATGTTAAAAAAAACAACCATGAACATGAACAAGCCAAGGCAACAGTAACAGTTTAAACATTGTAAATACAGGTTATCTTTAATATTGTCCATTTTGGAAGAAGTTATTGTATGTTCATTGAAATTACAGAATCACAGGAACAATATCCATGATATTATTTAAAATCATATAGATTAAAGTACCAACACCTCTTTGCCAAAAAATAATGATACTTTTTATTTTTTTACAGAAGACAACTCAAATGGCCCACTCATTGACAACATGGCCCATTATATTTTAAAATGGCCCATTGAATTTATTTTTGAGGGGCCCTGGGCCCATAGTGAAAAAAACCTTCCAGATCACTGTGATTCAATCTGCCACTTGGCAGGTGCATTCGACTCAAAACTTAATTGACTAGGATTTTGTCAGTAGAAAGAAGATCAGTAGTTCTCTCTTGGAATTGGCATTCTGGTTTCCTCCAATAATAAAAACTGACCGCCAAAAATAGCGTAATAATGCTGAAAGTGGTATTACAACACCAATCAATCAACCGTCAAGGACATTGGTCTTGCTGTCTTAAATAACTTGGACCAGTAAAATGAGATTTTTAATGAGTCAAATTTTTAGTAACTGTAAATTCTGAAATGTTTTAGATGATTTCATCATTGCAAAAATTGAGTGAAGACATGTTTTGCAAAAATAAAATAGCAAGTAAATATAAATGTTGTTTTGACAAATTCTGCATAATACAAGCCTAAACATGCTATAGAAAATTTGTAGTTTGTTGAACACATAAATAACTGGATCACCAATTACCACAAAAACTAGTATTTTACAAATAATGTTGAATCCACTTTTAGTATGCTTACTTGATCTGGCTTTCCTTAACAACAGTCGTCTCACTTTCCCTCTACAGGACATCTTCTCATGAAATTTGGTAGTGGGTGAACTGAAATATATTAAAAATCACATAAAACAAGTTCTTGAAATTATAATGTTAATTTAATTATTGAACCAATGCAGTTTAGTGTATCTTTTGTTGGTTAAGATATAATAAACTCAGTCCTCTATGCACAAATGTTTTTACATTTATTACAAATCTATTTCATATAATCAACAAAAAATATATAGCAGTCGGTGAAAACATACCTGCTAATTAGCCTTCGTGTTTTATTGCAGAAGTTTACCAAACCTGACCGTTATAAACAATCAACATAGAATCATGGAGCAAGTGAAAATTAAGTGAGATGATAGACATGCTATTTGTTTATATATATTTTTCATGTGTTTCCATTTGTTAACTAAACTTTGTCATAACAATTCATACCAGATGCTCCGCAGGGCGCAGCTTTATACGACTGCATAGGTTGAACCCTGAACAGTTGGGGCAAGTATGGACACAACATTCAAGCTGGATTCAGCTCTAAATTTGGATTGTGATTAAATAGTTGACACAGCATAGGTTTTGGACACAGAATGAATGTGGTCTAATGAACTTAAAATATTTGTTTCTCTTAGAGCAATTCACTATGCTGTTGAATATTAATCCTCTCAAAAAAATGTTTGAAGAAATTTTCTTTTTACTTATGAAATCTGAAATGAGAAAAATTAAACCCCCCCCCCCCCCACCATTTTTTTTTCACATCCCCCTTTCCCTTTTTTCAAAACTGATCTCAATTCAAATTTCTAATGGAGTTTGCAACAATAACTTCTCATTTAAATACATCATAAAATATTAAAATGTAACAAAAAGTGCTTGTTATCACTGAATGGTAAAGATTGTTTTAATTTATCAGTTGGTAGTAAAAGTGAATATACATTGTGTATTGTATAAAGCAATGATTTAAGTTGATTCAACTACTATTCTGGACAAAGAAAGATTACTCCAATCAATTGAAAATTTTTTGCTATTGCACAATATTGTGCAATTAGATATTTCTTGCTATTTCGCAATACTGTGCAATTGAAAATATTTGCTATTGCACAATACTGTGCAATTGAAGATTTCTTGCTTTTGCACAATACTGTGCAATTGAACATTTTTTGCTATTGCACAATACTGTGCAATTGAAGATTTCTTGCTATTGCTGAATACTGTGCAATTGAAAATTTCTTGCTATTGCACAATACTTAATATAATAATTTTGGATCCTGATTTGAACCAACTTGAAAACTGGGCCCATAATCAAAAATCACATGAATAAATTCAGCATATCAAAAAAGCCAAAGAATTCAATTTTTATTAAAATCAAACTTAGTTTAATTTTGGACCCTTTGGTATTTAATGTAGACCAATTTGAAAACGGGACTAAAAATTAAGAATCTACATACACAGTTAGATTTGGCATATCAAAGAATTTATGGTGCGAAAACCAAGATTAATGTTTACTTGGGCCCCTTTTTGGCCCCTAGTTCCTAAACTGTTCAGACCTCAACTCCCAAAATCAATCCCAACCTTCCTTTTGTGGTCATAAACCTTGTGTTTAAATTTCATTGATTTCTATTTACTTATACTAAGGTTATTGTGCGAAAACCAAGAATAATGCTTATTTGGGCCCTTTTTTGGCCCCTAATTCCTAAACTGTTTGAACTAAAACTCCCAAAATCAATCCCAACCTTCCTTGTGTGGTTATAAACCTTGTGTTAAAATTTCATAGATTTCTATTCACTTTTACTAAAGTTAGAGTGCGAAAACTAAAAGTATTCGGACGACGACGACACAAGACGACGCAGGACCACGACCACGACGCCAACATGATAGCAATATACAACGAAAAATTAAAATTTTTGTGGTCGTATAAAAATGATTAGGAGTATTATGTTAAAATTCACTTTCAGAAATCAATTATCACTATCTTAGTTTCACGTTTGTTAACCTTTTCTTTCATTGCCTTTTTCCCTTGGACTTGCCCTGTGCGGCTGTCAAGAACTAACAAAAGGCCAACCATAAATTTATGTGCATGGTCATTTTTTGTGTTGAAAATATTGAGTAATATTGAGATCCAAAATATGCAAAAATCCTTAAAATGCACATTAATATCAACAAATATTTATAAGTTGTAAACTGGTTACCTTTCTAATTCTTCCTCATCATCAGAGTCTCCTCCAGTCATCCACTTCAGATCAATACCATCACACACTAACTGTTCTGTCATACTGTCTGCCTGAAATTTTCAATACAAAACATGTAAGTCTGTGACCAGTCATGCCAGTGTCTAGATCTGTCACCTAAATATTTGATACAAAAAAATTTTGCCTACATTATCCCACTAGTTAAACCATAGCTATAAATTATGTTGCATGCATGCATAAAATACTTTTATTAATGAAAACAAGAAATTGGAATAAAATCACTTTCAGGTACATGTATAAAGACATAAAAAAAACTAACGATTTATTTATGATAATTTTGAAGTTTTAGACTGTTCAGGGGAGATAACTAAGATAATTCAATTTTACAAATTATTATTATAGAACGAAGTTCGAGAACATTGGAGAAAATTTCCACTCATCAGAAATCTAGACTCAACAGAGTCCCATACAACAAGAGTTAATTAACTGTATAACTTGTAGTCACCAATTTTATCTGATGATGTAGCAAGTAAAATAAGGCCAATGGCCAAATGTTCCCAATTGTAGAAATATCTTAAAAGTTATCTTCTCATATATTGTTTCAAAATCTTATCATTTAGTTTTCTTTTGTATTATCATATCTACTGTGTTTTCCTCTATAAAATATTATGCATCAAGTAAATTATAAGGTTTTCTTTAAATAACTTTTTACGGCAAATTTTTCATACATATTCATGACAACAAATCAACAATAAATCATACATGTAGGTCCTGCAAAGTGGGTCATGCCCTGGTTTACTGCCTTAATCATGTTAATAGGGCAAAAGTCAAGGTGACCATTTTTCATTTGCCCAGTTAATCAGTGGGATTTATGTTTTGACAAATATGTTCAACCTGCCTTTAAAAAGCATGATAAGTCGATATAGTTTTAATTATTATTTAGAATAAAAACATATAGCATGTACTATATGTTTAAATTAAAATCCCAAAATTTCCAATTCAAAGTGTCAACGTAGTATACCTTGGACCTCAACCTTTATTTTAGTACTTTCAAGCAATATATATAAATTTGGGCCTAAAACTTGAAAAATATATGAACAGCAAATTTTGTCAAATGAATGTTTATAAATGTTGCATTTACATGGGAATTTGAAGCTAACCTAATTTCCTTACTTCATTGATATATGCCAAGTTTCATGAGTTATGGCCACATTGGTATGTAAGCTGATGGATGATGCATGGATGCTTAATGTCCAGTGGCAAATTAAATGCATGGACAAGAACATGTTAATCCAGTGGCGGATCCAGAAATTTTCGTGTAGGGGGGCCCACTGACTGCCTAAGAGGGGCCCGCTCCAGTGATTCCCTATAATCAACCAAATTTTTCCCACAAAAGGGGAGGCCCAGGCCCCCTGAAAAACCCACTAAATCCGCCTCTGTAATCTATATATGAATAGGAAGCCTGCTTTGTTCTAGACCAACACGCTGAGCTGGTTCACAAGTTGAACAGTTCGCAGGAAGATTTTCGCCCTACCAAGACACATTATTCTGACACTGAGCCAACCAGCCTTTGCATTACTCCTTAATGCGGTTGCTTAATTAGTGGAGAAGTAGCAAATACCAATTTTAAAGTCTTTGGTTTGGCCCAACATGGATTCCAACCTATGACCTCCCTCACACGATGAGAACATGATACCAAGAGACAACCTAGTTGGTCATGTATATACTGTAAATTCAGAAATTATTGCGAAAAATTTTACAGGGTAAAAATAGCAATAATTTAAACTCACATTTTTTTTTTTTATATGAATATTAAAAAGGATTTTTCTCAATGTCGCAAAAATCAAAATTGTATTTTTGTCTAAAATGACAAAATCGCAATAATAAATGCACGCAATTATTCTGAATTTACATGTACAGTAATATGTTGACATGGTTGATATGCAAAGAAATGTGAATATCTTAAGATTCTCTTGTAACTTCAAAAGTTTAACAACTAACTTGTAAAACACCCCAACTCCTCAACACAAAAAAATACAATTTCTTTTATATTTTTTGTCAATATTTAACTAATAAATGGTCAATGGATACAAAACACAAAAAAATCAGAGAGATTTTTTCGATTGTAATCCATTTTAATACATGTAATTACAAGGTCTTATCTAAGATAACATTCAATTGTTTATAACCTTAAACTATAAATATTCCACATTCTTTACCTTATAATTATAGGCATCCATTTGAAACTTTACATCCTTCATTTTGATTGCTTCATACTTAGCCATGTTAGAATTGTGTAATAAATAATTCTTATAACATTCACTGATGAATGAATTTTAATTGCTGTAGGGTATATATATATTATATATATATATCAAAAATGTTAAAATTAAATAACACTTATACACTAGCGATTTCACACATATATATACACAGTCAGTTGTAGATCTCTTGTTATATCTCAAAAATCCTGTTGGGTCACCACACTTCCTATTTTCATAATAATAATCATATTGACACACTCAAATAATATCCTTTTTTTGGTGCGGACACATCCTATTTTATAAACAAAACATATGTACTGTCTCAATCAAATGTTACACCTTTCTAAGATCCTATAGTTAACCAAACATATGTACTCTCTAGTTCATATGTAGCCAATTACACATAATGACATATGCACTGTCTCAATCATACATGTCATATGTAGCCTGAATACAATTGCTAACATCAAAGAAAAATCAAGGTATTCGTATTAACGTTAAATGACCATAGTACACTAAATGTCCAATTGTTTTCTTCTTGCTTACTGGACAAGAAAATATGTTTAAATATATTTTGAATAAACTCCCTTAAAATCAATCACAACTTCTTCCAGTTTAAAACAATTTAAGTCTTTAAATTCAAATTGTATGTATACCGGTACATGTATACAAAGTACTATTGTATCAGTCTATAACAAAAATATGTTAATGTTAAGATCTAAATGCAAATTTTACAAGCCTGTTATAAATCATATGGCCTAGAGGCTATAGATATATTCATTATCCAAAATATTAAATAATTGTACTCGGTTACCTTTTCAAGTGTCAAATTGAATTCATAAGTCATTCAGGTAAAGATAAATTAGTCAGTTAATTTGTCACTTATCTCCCCTTGGCCATAGGTGATTATAAATTTTAAATAGTTTATACACAATAAATTGTTCTTGTCTGACCAGTGAAAAAAATGTAAATAAAAATTATTATGTATTGTACTTGTGCTGATTTAAATGTGTGGGGCATTTAATTTTTAAGTCCAAGGCCAAATAAAAAACTGTGTATGTTTCCTATTTCTCTACCTACGATGACCTACCCTATATTTTAAGCTTAGAAATAGCCTACCTTATTAAATGTTTTTTGGGTCATTTTTTAATAAGCACTGATAAAAGTCAGAATTTCTCTCCAATAAACTTAAAGCAAAAAAAAACACACCTTAAATAAAAAACATAAAAAATCCCTACCTACCTACATGTACCCTACCCTAACTTTTTTAGAAGTAAGTGGAACCACACAAACTTTTTTATTTGACCTTTTTTAAATTAGTATGCTGGCTCAACATTGTACACAAGCATACCTTCACTGTCTTTAATAGCTAATGATCTTCCATTTATTGTTGACACCAGGTGAAGGTTAAAAATAGAAAAATCAAAAAAGAACAGGGTACATTAATTGTGGCACTTATTAGGCCCTCACAGTAAATTAACCAAAATACAACATGGGTTGGAGAGTGTGGTCTAAGGGTATATATATATATATGGAAGTGTTTAAAGACCTTGACTGGCTTTTCAGCCCTCGCACAGTCAGGTCTAAGGGTAATCTCTGTTCTGCCTTTTTTTATTAGTTAACCAGACTTTTATATATAAATTGTCATCCTGCCTTCCCCTTAAAAAAATTAAAGAACCTTAGGCCAACCTTAAAAATATGTTTGTTTGCAGTTTTCCGACTGTACCTTCAGACTGAAGGATCGGTAGGTAGGAAAAATATTTTATTTTATCAGCCAAAATACAGTTTAAACAAGCAGTTACACTAAACCAAGTTTCTTGTGATAAAAAAAAAAACATTTTAAAACAACAAACACTGATCATGCTGAAAATCAACATCAAATGAACAGGCATTTTCAGATAAAAAACTTTTTAACTAAAACTGGAACTTTAACATAGTGTCATTATCCAATTTATGACATAAAATATGGTATAATTATTAAATACTGGAACACTTATAAACAAGGAATGTCATTATGACTAGAACTGTTTTAAAGAAATATATTCAGACATGTATGCTTCTTGACTAGAATGTTTTCATGAGTAGAGTATTTTCATCAGAAAAATGTAGATATTAAAGATTTAGTAGACAATGTATTAAAGAGTATAGTTTTAATGAAAAAAAATAACCATTGAATCTTCCTCAATTGAAACTAGAGGCTCTCAAGAGCCTGTATCGCTCACCTGATTCTACTTGGGTTTTTGAAATCATATGAAAAAATATAAAATTTGGCTAAAAGTGACAACACAACCTCATTGATAAGGAAAGGAACATGTTTAATTTCATTCAAAAGTCCCCCACTGGCGGCCATCTTGGATGGCGGATCGGCTACAAAGTAACAACACTTGGTCAGCACCTCATAAGGAACATTCATGCCATGTTTGGTTTTATTCCATTCAGTGGTTCTCTAAAAGAAGTCATTTGTATGCATTTCCCATAGGGTCCTATGTTAAATTAAGTCCCCTGCTGGCGGCCATCTTGGATGATGGATCTGCTACAAAGTAACAACACTTGGTCAGCACCTCATAAGGAACATTCATGCAATGTTTAGTTTTATTCCATTCAGTGGTTCTCTAAAAGAAGTCATTTGTATGCATTTCCAATAGGGTCCTATGTTAAACTAAGTCCCTGCTGGCGGCCATCTTGGATAATGGATCGGCTACAAAGTAACAACACTTGGTCAGCACCACATTAGGAACATTCATGCCATGTTTGATTTCATTCCATTCAGTGGTTCTCTAAAAGAAGTCATTTGTATGCATTTCCCATAGGGTCCTATGTTAAACTAAGTCCCACGCTGGCGGCCATCTTGGATGATGGATGGGCTACAAAGTAACAACACATGGTCAGCACGGCATAAGGAACATTCATGCAATGTTTGGTTTCATTCCATTCAGTTGTTCTCTAAAAGAAGTCATTTGTATGCATTTCCCATAGGGTCCTATGTTAAACTAAGTCCCCCGCTGGCGTCCATCTTGGATAATGGATCGGCTACAAAGTAACAGCACTTGGTCAGCACCACATTAGGAACATTCATGCCATGTTTGATTTCATTCCATTCAGTGGTTCTCTAAAAGAAGTCATTTGTATGCATTTCCCATAGGGTCCTATGTTAAACTAAGTCCCCCGCTGGCGGCCATCTTGGATGATGGATTGGCTACAAAGTAACAACACATTGGTCAGCACTCCATAAGGAACATTCATGCTATGTTTGGTTTCATTCCATTTAGTGGTTCTCTAGAAGAAGTCATTTGTATGCATTTCCCATAGGGTCCTATGTTAAACTAAGTCCCCCGCTGGCGGCCATCTTGGATGATGGATCGGCTACAAAGTAACAACACTTGGTCAGCACTCCATAAGGAACATTCATGCTATGTTTGGTTTCATTCCATTCAGTGGTTCTCTAGAAGAAGTCATTTGTATGCATTTCCCATAGGGTCCTATGTTAAACTAAGTCCCCCGCTGGCGGCCATCTTGGATGATGGATTGGCTACAAAGTAACAACACTTGGTCAGCACCCCATAAGGAACATTCATGCTATGTTTGGTTTTATTCCATTCAGTGGTTCTCTAAAAGAAGTCATTTGTATGCATTTCCCATAGGGTCCTATGTTAAACTAAGTTCCCGGCTGGCGGCCATCTTGGATGATGGATCGGCAACAAAGTAACAACACTTGGTCAACACCTCATAAGGAACATTCATGCCATGTTTGGTTTCATTCCATTCAGTGGTTCTCTAGAGGAAGTCATTTGTATGCATTTCCCATAGGGTCCTATGTTAAACTAAGTCCCCCGCTGGCGGCCATCTTGGATGATGGATCGGCAACAAAGTAACAACACTTGGTCAGCACCTCATAAGGAACATTCATGCCATGTTTGGTTTCATTCAATTCAGTGGTTCTCTAAAAGAAGTCATTTGTATGCATTTCCCATAGGGTCCTATGTTAAACTAAGTCCCCGGCTAGCAGCCATCTTGGATGATGGATCGGCAACAAAGTAACAACACTTGGTCAGTACCTCATAAGGAACATTCATGCCATGTTTGGTTTCATTCCATTCAGTGGTTCTCTAAAAGAAGTCATTTGTATGCATTTCCCATAGGGTCCTATGTTAAACTAAGTCCCCCGCTGGCGGCCATCTTGGATGATGGATCGGCTACAAAGTAACAACACTTGGTCAGCACCTCATAAGGAACATTCATGCCATGTTTGGTTCCATTCCATTCAGTGGTTCTCTAGAAGAAGTTCAAAATGTAAATTGTTAACGACGACGACGATGGACGACGGACGCCAAGTGGTGAGAAAAGCTCACTTGGCCCTTCGGGCCAGGTGAGCTAAAAAAGGCAACTTGAAAAAAAAAGTATTAAGACATCCGACTGTTTTCATATTTCTAACAATATTTAATTAAAGAACCTTAGTGAGCACACTCACATACCCCACGTTCCCACATTGTCATTGGAGAAATTAAATAAGTGTAAGAAAAAAAAATTGTATAAGAAAAATTAATTTCCTGCCAATATGCACATCTAAATAGTATGTCCTTATTATCTACAAAATTTCATGAAAACCTGTTGTGTGGTTTTAGAGGAGTTGAGATGACAAACTGTTGCAGAAGTACAAAGAAGCAAATAATTTCAAAGGGGCGTAACTCCTAGAAAAAAAATTGAATCGCAATTTCCTGTCGATATGCACAACTACATAGTATGTCCTTATTATCTGAAAAGGTTTCATGAAATTCTGTTGAGTGGTTTGAGAGGAGTTGCGATGACAAACTGTTGCAGTATAGTACATTAAAGTAAATAAGTACAAAGGAGCGTAACTCCTAGAAAAAAAATTGAATCGCAATTTCCCGTTGATATGCACAACTGCATAGTATGTCCTTATTATCTGAAAAGGTTTCATGAAATTCTGTTGAGTGGTTTGAGAGGAGTTGCGATGACAAACTGTTGCAGTAGTACATTAAAGTAAATAAGTTCAAAGAGGCATAACTCCTAGAAAAAAAATTGGATCGCAATTTCCCGTCGATATGCACAACTACATAGTATGTCCTTATTATCTGAAAAGGTTTCCTGAAATTCTGTTGTGTGGTTTGAGAGGAGTTGCGATGACAAACTGTTGCAGCAGTACATTAAAGTAAATAAGTTCAAAGGGGCGTAACTCCTAGAAAAAAAAATTAATCGCAATTTCCCGTCGATAAGCACTACAAAATAGTATGTCCTTATTATCTGAAAAGGTTTCGTGAAATTCTGTTGTGTGGTTTGAGAGGAGTTGCGATGACAAACTGTTGCAGAAGTACATTAAAGTAAATAAGTTCAAAGGGGCGTAACTCCTAGAAAAAAAATTGAATCGCAATTTCCCGTCGATATGCACAACTACATAGTATGTCCTTATTATCTGAAAAGGTTTTTGTGAAATTCTGTTGTGTGGTTTGAGAGGAGTTGCGATGACAAGAAACAGGACTGACGGACAGACGGACTGAAGGACGGACTGACTGACGGACGGGTCAAAAACATTATACCCTCTGCAACATGTTGCGTGGGGTATAATAAATGGTAGCTCCTTAAGTACATGAAGTATGGTATGGATGAACCATGTTGTTTTTCTAAAGGAAAATAAATACTTCTCTCAACAACAAAAAAAAACATTCTAACAATTACAAAAGAGTTGTTTTCGAAAATGAATCCTAAAATACTTTAGTCTTATACACTGATTTACATTTGTATCCATAAACATGATCAAGTTGTCTATGTTGACACAATTAAAACTGTACTGAAATGTTCAGGATGTTGTAGTTGTATCTTAAAAACACTGGTACCCATCTGCCAATTTGGGTCTAGATTATGGCATCCTTAAGTCACCTTTGAACAAAACTCAATCAATGTATTCAAAGTTGAAAGATACAATCACTGAAAAAGTAAAATAAAAAAAAATACTGAACTCTGAGGAAAATTAAAAACAGAAGGTCCTTAATCAAACGGCAAAATAAATGATAAAACACATCAAAGGAATGGACAACAACTGCCATATTCCTGACTTGGCACAGTCATACTCAAATGTAAACAAGGTGCTCCGCAGGGCGCAGCTTTATACGACCGCAGAGGTCGAACCCTGAACAGTTGGGGCAAGTATGGACAAAACATTCAAGCATGATACAGCTCTGAATTTGGATTGTGATCAAATTTTTGACATAACATGGTTTTTTTTTACACAAAACAAATGCCAAGATTTTACAAATCAATTAAAGATTTCTTCTTCAAACTTTTTAAATCTAAAATTAAATAGTTGACACAGCATAGGTTTCTGACACAGAATGAATGTGGTCTAATGAACTTAAAAGGTTTTTTTTGCCTTTGAGCAAATCACTATGCTGTTGAATATTAATCCTCTCAAAAAAATGTTTGAAGAAATTTTCTTTTTATTTATGAAATCTGAAATGAGAAAATTTTAACCCCCCCCCCTTTTTTTTCACATCCCCGTTTCCCTTTTTCAAAACTGATATCAATTCAAATTTCTAATGGAGTTTGCAACAATAACTACTCATTTAAATACATCATAAAATATTAAGATGTAAAAAAACTGCTTGTTATCACTGAATGGTAAAGATTATTTAAATTTATCAGTTGGTAGTAAAAAGTGTATATACATTGTATATTGTATATAACAAAGATTTAAGTTGATTCTGGACAAAGAAAGATAACTCCAATTAAAAAAAAATCTTGCTATTGCACAAATAGGATATTTCTTGCTTACTATTCTGGACAAAGAAAGATAACTCTAATTAAAAAAAAATTTGCTATTTCACAATATTGTGCAATTAGATATTTCTTGCCATTGCACAATACTGTGCAATTGAAAAGACTTGCAATTGCACAATACTTAATATAATAATTTTAGATCCTGATTTGGACCAACTTGAAAACTGGGCCCATAATCAAAAATCTAAGTACATGTTTAGATTCAGCATATCAAAGAGGCCCAAGAATTCAATTTTTGTTAAAATCAAACTTAGTTTAATTTTGGACCCTTTGGACTTTAATGTAGAATTTGAAATTTGAAAACAGGACCAAAAATGAAGAATCTACATACACAGTTAGATTTGGCATATCAAAGAACCCCAAGGATTCAATTTTTGATGAAATCAAACAAAGTTTAATTTTGGACCCTTTGGACCTTAATGTAGACCAATTTGAAAACTGGACCAAAAAAACTTCAATAATCAAGAATCTAAGTACATTTTTAGATTCAACATATCAAAGAACCCAACCGATTCATTTTTTGTCAAAATCAAACTAAGTTTAATTTTGGACCCTTTGGACCTTAATGTAGACCAATTTGAAAACGGGACCAAAAGTTGAGAATCTACATATACAGTTAGATTCGGCATATCAAAGAACCCCAATTATTCAATTTTGATGAAATCAAACAAAGTTTAATTTTGGACCCTTTGGGCCCCTTTTTCCTAAACTGTTGGGACCAAAACTCCCAAAATCAATACCAACCTTCCTTTTATGGTCATAAGCCTTGTGTTTAAATTTCATAGATTTGTATTTACTTATACTAACATTATAGTGCGAAAACCAAGAAAAATGCTTATTTGGGTCCCTTTTTGGCCCCTAATTCCTAATCTGTTGGGTCCTAAACTCCCAAAATAAATACCAACCTTCCTTTTGTGGTCATAAACATTGTGTTTAAATTTCATAGATTTCCATTTACTTAACCTAAGGTTATTGTGCAAAAACCAAGAAAAATGCTTATTTGGGCCCTTTATTGGCCCCTTATTCCTAAACTATTGAAACCAAAACTCCCAAAATCAATCCCAATCTTTCTTTTGTGGTCATAAACCTTGTGTCAAAATTTCATAGATTTCTATTAACTTAAACTAAAGTTATGGTGCGAAAACCAAGAAAATGCTTATTTGGGCCCTTTTTGGCCCCTTATTCCTAAAATGTTGGGACCAAAACTCCCAAAATCAATACCAACCTTCCTTTTATGGTCATAAACCTTGTGTTAAAATTTCATAGATTTCTATTCACTTTTACTAAAGTTAGAGTGCGAAAACTAAAAGTATTCGGACGCCGGACGACGACGACGACGACGACGCAGACGCCAACGTGATAGCAATATACGACGAAAAATTTTTCAAAATTTGCGGTCGTATAAAAATGGTGGATTGAACAAAACATATTTTAGCCTATTGTCTATAATTTTTGTAATTCAACAAGTTCAAATGAAGTTGGCTCTAATCTATGACCCAATTTCAACCTTTTAAACTACTTCTTTCAATGTTTCTATATCATTCTACCTGTATACATTGTGCAAGATGACACAAATAGTGAATTTATAATTGACTTGACTTGTAATCTCACACTCTTTTATCTTAAAATCTCTTTTATATCAAAGTAAAATGTCTGTCCCACTAAATAAATTTGCATTATATTTACACCTCAATTAAGAGATCTCAAAATTCATGTTGTATCACATTTGTCTTAAAATTGGTTTACGGTGAATCAAGGATTTGTATAGTTACATCTAACTATACAAATCCTTGGGTAAATGTTATTAACACTGCATGCACAGTGGAAAACATTTTTTTTTTAGAATTTTAAACAAAGTGATATATACATTGTAATCATTATTTAGAAATTAGAAAACAAGCTAATAGTACAAAATTAATGACAAAGATTAAAATAAGAAACCATTTTAAAAAACTAAAATAAAATGACTAAATTTGCTACACAAATTTAGTGTCATTTTTATATAAAGGGGAATAACTCTAATCTTTAACTAAAACTCAAATTGCAAAAAATGATTAATTAGAACAAGATATATATATTAATAAATTGGAAATGTTACAATAACCAATTAAATATGTCCACAATTTATCATTCAAATTTACACACTTCAAAACAAGATTTTTAAAAAGATGTATACAGCTATCTGAACTAAATATCATTTTACCAGGATAGGATAATAATGTAAATTAAAAACCAATTGTTCAAAGAACAATTGAAGGTCTTTCAACCAATAAGGATGTATTTTGATATGAAAATATAAAGATTCAGTTGAAAATGTCAGTTCCTATGGCTTTATGATGTATCAAAATGAATTTCCATCAAAGGTCAAAATCTAGAACGTCCAATTTACCTATGACCTTGACCTCAATTTCAAGGTCATAAACATAGGATCCCAAATCAAAAGACCCTAGGTCTGTATTATGTATGGTTCATGATTAATATCACTTTACGCATAATTCTAAATATAAGAGGGGCGAAAACTCCCATTTATTGTCTACTCACCCTTGTAACCAAAATTTATAGGTAACGACATGTCGCAACTAACAATTTAGTAAAAATAATTTGTCAAAATCTTATTAAGTAATTGAAAATAAGTGAAAATAAGCAAAAATCAAAATTTAAAATTTGACCTTGACCTTTGACCTTGACCTAATTTTTATTTTTTTGGACCAAGGATCTAAAATCAAAAGACCCTAGGTCTCTATCACTTATGGTTTACCAGTTAGAAATGCATATCACTTATATCATATATAAAAGGGGGGATAACTCTCATATGGAGTCTCCGGATAGCTTTGGTCAAAATGAAACAGTACATCCTGAGAATATAACGAGCAATTTGGAGAAATAAATTTGTCGGTTTCTTATACAGTTGCGAAGCCTTAGTGGCCACAAGAAAAACAGTGTTCGGGGAGATAACTCTTACAAGGTAAAGGTTTTTGTTACGCGGTGTCAGTTTCAGAAGCGCATTAACTGTTCGATATAATATACAGAATATCTAAGCGACATCTTGTGAAACAAAAAAAACAGCGAAGGAAAAAAAAGTTGGCGGAAAGAAAAAAAAAAAAAAAAAAAAATAATAATAATAATAATAATAATAATAATCAGAACGAATACAATAGGTCTTTCACCTGAAAGGTTGAAAGACCTAAATATTGGAGAATCTAGTTGAGGAGTCATTTATTTCTTTATTCTTTAATTCTTAATTACCATTTCTTTTCTTTATTTTTGTTCCAATCGTCCATTATTCTTTATTCAGTATTATTTTGCAATTCTTTCTTTTAAAAAAAAAACCTTTTCTCTCATCATTGTGGGTCTCATTGGGGTCTAAGCATGACGTGAGAATGGTGAGATTGATGATTTTTTGTAAGCATGACGCATGAATTGCTTACCACCATAGTGTAAGCGGGATACTGGAATCTGACAAAACAGTAAGGGGGATCGGAACCCCCCCAATGAGACCCCCATCATTCTCTATTCTGGAGACCCCATACAGACCCTCATGATGTAATCAGTGTTCAACAACATCCTATTCAGACTTCCCTTGTTGTTTATAATATTATGTCCTGCTAATTGATTAGTCTAATTCTAATGCTGTTAACATGCTAGAAAGTGGTATACATGTACATTGCAAACTTATTTTACATATAAAAAATATGTTGTATGATCGTCAATGAGACAACTGTCCACAAGAGACCTTAACAACTAAAGGTCACCATACAACATGTCTATTGGTATAAAATGAGGAAAAAGGCAAGACCTTATAGCTATTTTAAACCTTAAGCACAGTGACCGAGATTTTGCTGCACTCGTCTTACAACAATTACTTTTGCATTGTTGCATCATACATTTTAAATGGGTTCATTCCCTCTATTCCCACTTTTTATAAATCTGGTAAGAAAAGGTAAAATTTCATGTGGGAATAGGAGGAAAACTTGTGCAAACAAAGGATTAGACTGTACAAACATTTTTTAATCAACTGTTAATTGACCAGTGTTTTTTTTCTATTAGAACAGGTAATAAGTTATTTTTGCATCTGTATGAATTCTGGTTTTTTTTTAAACAAAATAAATATGAAAGAAATTAAAAAAAATATAAGTAAATTATTTTATTACTTTTATAATAAAATTCAACTGTAGATCTTTATTTTTAAGTACAAATTCAAAAATTTAAAAATAAATCTGACTCCAATCTATCAATTTATTATATTTTTCTTTATTTTTAAGTACAAATTCAAAAATTGAAAAATAAATCTGACTCCAATCTATCAATTTATTATGATTTTTCTTTATTTTTAAGTACAAATTCAAACATTTTAAAGTAAATCTGAATCCAATCTATCAATTTATTATGACTTTTCTTTATTTTTTAAGTACAAATTCAAAAGTTTAAAAATAAATCTGACTCCAATCTATCAATTTATTTTATTTTTTCTTTATTTTTAAGTACAAATTCAAAAATTTAAAAATAAATCTGACTTCAATCTATCAATTTATTTTAATTTTTCTTTATTTTTAAGTACATATTCAAAAAATTTAAAATAAATCTGACTCCAATCTTTTTATCATATTTTTTCTTCATTTATAAGTATTGCTATGATGAAACAAGAAACAAAGTACAAAAAAACCAAGGTATTATACCTAAAAAATTTACCAAATATGTAATGCTTTAAAAAAAAATACAGGTAAATCTGTGAAATTCTAATTAACCTTGATTGTTATAAAAACAAATTATTTATCAAAACATCTATTGTTATTTGCAAGTGGGAATAGAAGGAATAGTATTTTTAAAAAGTGGGAATAGGAGGAAGACACCGATACACCTTTAAATGAATGTCTCTGTGAAGCCCATTAATCCTTAATGGTGCTTTAACAAAAAATTACATTAATCTGTTTTAGGATATTTAGAAAAATTATCCCTGACAAAGTCATTGCAAAAACAATACAGTACTGATAAAGTTATGCATTCTGATTGATTGATAGAGGGTTTAAACTTGCAATGTCGGTGTTTACAGGCTAGTGTCAGATCATGATGACACAGAAGATAAACTTCACTTAGATCACTCGAATACCAGTAGCAGATCCAGATATTTTCATAAGGGGAGGCCAAGTGATTGCCCTATGTAAAGAGGGACACTTGATCTCCAGTCATGCTTCAGTGATTCCCCATATAATCAACCAAATTTTTCCCACAAAAAAGCCCCACTGGATCAGCCTACAACTACCAAGGCCGCCCCTTATGTACTCTAGAGATTTAAGTTATGTCTTAAAAGATACCTTAACATGCTTTAATGTAAAATAGGTTAATGTGATCCTATTATGCACTTAAGTGTAAATAATATTTGCATTAATAAAATAATCATAAATAGATTACCTTTCTAATACTTTCCAATTGAAATTTTACTCGGCGAGATTCTTTCATGTCCTTCATGTTTGACAATTAATTTTAAACTAAATTTAAATATATTACATAAATGGATCCTTTATAACGCTGTGCTTTTTGTTGAATGTCTGATTCTATCAAACCACACACTTATGACAAATCACATACATGTACAAAAAATTATATAAACACATCAACTTTTGCTAATAATCAAATCTTCTATGATGCACATGTAAATATCACTAGTATAAATATATCCGTCAATACGCTTATTTTTTTAAAGTTTGATATTATTTTATGAAGTTTCATTAGCTCCGATGAATAATAACAATTTTATATATATTTTTCTTTTACTTTCCCAGTATGAAAACAAAGCACAATTTGAATATAATCCACATTCAAGAAACACAGGAAATTGTTAATATCATTTATATTTCTTTTAATTTCCCGCTTTGAAAACCAACCAAAATTTGAATATAATCCACATTCTAGAAACACAGGAAATTGTTAAAAGTTGTAAGCATGTTGTAAGCATGGTAAACAATTGTATTTCACAATTTACTGATAGTTGACATCAATTTACATGTATATATACGATTAAAGAACATGTAATTTAAATGTTTGGTTTTTCAACATCTCATTATCCAAACGTATGAATTTGTATTTACGTAATCAGTATAATTGTATCAATATTTGTGTTATTAAATAATATCTCCCTTTATCGTGAAAAACACAGTTAATCTGTTTACATATCACAATAGTAATCAATTTCCTTTGTCCTTGAAGAATACACAATGAAATTGTATCACAAACTTATGCATGGTATATCCGATCATCATACTATATATAACTAAAACTCATGTATAACTTTCCAAAGTCATTTGAGAAAAACACAGTGAAATTTAATGCTTAATGATCCTACAAATGAACACCCCATATCAAATGTTTTATTCTATTTTTATGGATGATAGGATAATTTATCCCACAGAATTAGTTATAAATAGAAAAAAAATGAAACATAAGGGAGCAACCATTTAACTTTAAAAGGGATTCGGGGCAGCGGTTGTGCTTTTTTTAGTCAGAAATTTTTCTTGGTGCAAAGTGCAAACAAATTTATTAAGTTTTTCAACGCAACACAATCAGATTATTTCTCTCAAAATTTTACATTATAAGGTGTGGAAAAATGGTGGAGGGAATTTGCATTAAGAATTATTTAGTTTTTTTGTAATCTGCTTAAAATTGTCAAAAAAAAATTTTTCCGTCAAATTGGGGATCAAAATTTTTTATAGAAAAAAAAACATAATCCCCACTGGATGTTAAATGGATGTTCCCTAAGCCACTATGTGGTTATTGATTATAACATGTATATATATGTCTAGTATTCTCGGAAGTCTTAATATTCAAATTAACATCATAAGCATATGATAAGCTTAAAACTTACATTAGCGTTTATATTCCGATCCTTTCTAAATTTAAATACAGGAAATTAAGTGCTAAATAAATATCACTGTCCTTGAGTACACTAATAAATACATAATTGTAGTAATACACTTGTTCTGTACACATGGTACTTACACTACAAAAATATGTGAAGGCCATAAGGTTTTTTTGAGAGACTATCAACACTTTTTATCTTAAAAGTCAAAGTTGTGCATGTAAACTTATTATATTAATGATGTCAGAGAAAGCTTTTCTTGTTATTTCAGATGAGTTATCAGTAACATGCATAAAAGCAGCATTTACAAGGGTCTGGACTAGGCCACCTTCATTTCTGTTTTCTTTAGTTATTTAGGTAATTTTTCTCTATTCTTAATACTTTTGCCTTTTTTCTTGATTCTTATATTTTATAACATGTATATGAGTCATTCTCAAAATCAGTCAAAATCTGTGTTTCCAAGCTATTAATTTATTAGATTGAATGTTAGCATTTCCAATTAAGATTTTTTATGAAGTTAATAGTGAAAACTGTATATATTAGAGCTTTTTTTTATGTCACTTCTTGCATGAATAAAAAAAATAACAAAAAGTACATCCATTTCTGTAGCTTAGAACGTGTTCCCACAACCAAATCCATTAATGATAAGTATTTTGAATAGATATTTGCATGTTTTTTTTCACAAAATTGTTGCAAATTATATCAAACTAATCTAAAAGAAACCAAATATAGCATACAATTACACACATTAAATTAATTTCTGTTACTAAAAACTACATTTATGACTGTCGCTGAACTAACGGTCATTCCAGTAACATTTGCTAAATTTATGAAATAATGAAGGATCCTTACTGTTGATGAGGCTGCAACTTCCTGTTAGAGCCTCACTATCATAACTCTTTGAATACAGCATGCTGCTGCCAGAAGTTGAAAACAAAAAGTTTTGAAAGAAAACAGATTTGTAAGAAGCCCATTAAAATATATTACGCATATGTCAATACCGTAACAGTGTTTTGAAAAACAAAATTAAAATTTCATATTTTGATCTTTTAACAGAGATAAGACAGAATGTTCATCTCTTTTTTTAGCAGAAGGGAAATTCCCCTGAGGGAGCGGTTATTTATATATTTACCAAATTTTATAAATATGTCATTCCAGTAACAGTCATTACAGTAACATTGAAATATGTTACAGTAAGGACATGTTTTGTTATTGGATTGAACATTTCTTGCAAAATTATACTCTAAATGCCTTCAAATGATATTTTATTTTGTTAAGTTATGTTATTTAATACTTAGATGTGAAGTATGAAATAGATGTATTCAGAAACAACAGAAATGTTTAACTTTAAGTGAACGGAGCACACATTTCCATACTATTGTTACAGTAAAGACATAAATTTGTTACTGGATAGAACATTTCTTGCAATATTATACTCTAAATGCCTTCAAATGATATTTTATTATGTTAAGTTATGTTATGTAATACTTGGATGTGAAGTATGAAATAGATGTACTAAGAAATAACAGAAATGTTTAACTTTAAGTTTACGGAGCACACATTTCCATATTATTGTTACAGTAAAGACATAAATTTGTTACTGGATAGAACATTTCTTGCAATATTGTACTCTAAATGCATTCAATAATAATTTATTATGTTAAGTTATGTTATGTTATACTTAGATGTGAAGTATGAAATAGATGTATTAAGAAATAACAGAAATTTTTAACCATGAGCAAAAGGAGCAAACATTTTCATATTCTGTTACAGGAAAGACATATTTTGTTACTTGAAAAGACATTTTTTAATATTTTTAATTTCAAACAATGATTAAGAATAAGACATAATTTCTTATAATGTTTTTTTCACTTTGTAAATAAAAATGTTTAATAAAAAGATAAAAAAAAGCAATACAAATCTCGCAGCACAAAAAAAAAAGCTTAAACTTATATTGTTGTTACGGGAAAGACATTAGTTTGTAACTGGAAAGAACTTATTTAGCACTTTTGTACTCCCGATGCTTTAAAATGCTAAAATATTTTTTCTTTAATGGTACTCCAATTTCAGAGACCATTAAAGAAAATAAGATGCATTAAGAAAATAAGGAAATTTATCTCAAGGAATGAAAGAAATACACATGATAATATTATTGTTACAGGAAAGACATATTCCTTTCATGTCATGAATATTCTAGCAATTTTAATCCGAATTGCCTTTTTTTCACAATACTTCTACACAATATGTTTTAGAGATTAATATTTCACATGATAAATAGATACAAAATTGAAAAGATTTCAGCCAGGAAAATGGGGAAATACAGATATTTTTTTTTATTGTTACAGGAAAGACGTGCTTTGTTACTGGATGGAATACTGTACATAAACTACACGTCAACAGTTTATAATAGATCTCCCTTGTATTCAACAGTAGAGAAACATCAAATTTTAAGTATGTATACAATAATTCATATATACAATCTTGTTTGATGGCCAATATATTTGAAAATACTATCTTTTATTATTCTATAATGTTGTTGGACAGACATATTTCACATTTTGATATATTTATACCAAAAGCAATCCGTTCAACCATTTTCTACTGTATTCTATAATCTGATAGTTATATTAACTTCAATTAAAACCAACCTCACTGATCAAACTTAGCTTTCCTTTTAAGAAACCTATGATAGAGCTAGTGCAATACAAATATTAAATGATAATTTAAAACAACCAGAACATTCTCTATAAACAAGGGTCTCTATTTCATATATTCTTTATTTACAGATATGGGTATGTCTAACGCTGAAAGACAAAGAAAATTCAGAGAAAATCGAAATAAAGATCTTGAAAAGAGAGAGGCCTATCTGAATAAAGAAAAAGAAAGATATCAAAAAGAAAAGAGAACTGGAAAAAAGAAAAGTGTAAAAGATACGACAGAACGGGAAAAGAGATCTGCAAGGAAAAGATGGAGAACAGCAAAACATAAAGAGAGATCAGCCAAAAAGACACTACTCAAATTAATGACTCCGCCTAACACTCCAGAATCATCTCCAAATTTGCAACCTGGTCCTTCTCGTCAGAAAGTACAGAGTGTAAAAAAAAGAAATAGAGATCAGGCAAAATGTTACAGGGACAACAAAATCTTGGAAGACAAATTGGCTAAACAAAATAGAAAAATGCAAATGTATAAACAAAGATATCTGAGAGAAAAAAGGAAGGGGGTAAACCTTGACAAGCTTTGTCCGGACACTCCTAGAACAAAAACAAAAAAGTTACTGAGAAATTTCTCACAAAAGGTAGTACGGAAAACCCTAATTTATCATTATGCAATGGAGGGACAGATCAAACTATCCTATCAGAACATAAAGGACAACTCCCAAAAAAGAAGTATGGCAGCCATTTTAAGGGGTTCACTGCTGAGAAAATATCAGTTGAAAACACTTGCTCTTCGAAACTGTGGTATAGATGTGAGAAATACCTTAAAGGTAAAAACAAGCCTATCAAGAAGAATGTGTAAACCAGTTAGAGAATTTTACGAACGTAATGATGTATCAAGACTATCAACTGGGGTGAAACAAACTGTTACATTTAAGAAAATTAAGAAGCAGCGACGGATTTTACTTGATACTTTACAAAATATTCATTTAAAATTCTTATCTGAGTCAAACACAAAAGTGAGTTATTCGACATTCTGTAGATTGCAGCCATTTTGGGTGGTATTTCCAAATGAAAGTGACAGAAGCACTTGTCTGTGCAAGCTATGTGAGAATACTAAGTATATTGCTCATGCCTTAAAAAGATCAAATATAATTGAAACAGATGACTTAGAAAACATTATTGATGGACTGACTTGTGATCAAGATACATATTTGCTGAAAAGAAGATGCATGTTTGGAACATGTGAAGTCTGTAAAGACAACAGGATATCTTATGATACATCTAAAGGAAATGACGAAGTTGAATTTAGTCAGTGGGCATCAAAGATCGAAAAAAAGACTGGTAAAAGAAGAAGAAAAGAACATCACCCTTACTGTCAAGGAGACAATGGAAATGTCTGCTTCAGATCTGGTTAATAAATTTGAAGATGAGCTGGTCAGGTTTAAAAAACATGTATTTACAATAAGAGCACAGTATGGATACTTCAAGAACAGAAAACAATCTCTAAGAAAGGATGAGTGCTTGTTGCACATTGACTTTTCAGAAAATTATGTTTGTAAAATGAGTGAAGAAATTCAAAGCATGCATTTTGGCGCCTCAAAGAAACAGCTATCCCTACATACTGGAGTTTACTATGTTTCCAACTATCAAAAAACCTTTTGCACAGTTTCTGAGAATTTACAACATGGTCCTGCAGGGATTTGGGCACATTTAAAACCAATTCTAAAAAGAATTAAAAACCAATTGTTCAGAGAACAATTGTAGGTCTTTCCACTAGAAAAGATCTATTTTGATATTGAAATATTAAAAATCAGTTTAAAATGTTAGTTCCTATGGCTGTATGATGTATTTATATGAATTTAAAGCAAAGGTCAAAATCTAGAACGTCATATTAACCTATGACCTTGACCTCAATTTCAAGTTCACAAACCAAGGACCTTAAATCAAAAGACCCAAGGTCTTTAATATGTTTGGTTTATTAGTAATATCACTTTACGTGTAATTCTAAATGTAAGATTGGCAAAAACTCCTATTTATTGCCTGCGCACCCTTTCAATCAAAATATACAAGTAAGGACATGTCGCAACTAACAATTTATGAAAAATTATTTGTCGATATGTCATAAGGTATTTGAAAATAAATGAAAATAAGCCAAAATCAAAATTTAGAATATGACCTTGACCTTTGACCTTGACCTCATTTTTATTATTTTCGACCAAGGACCCCAAATCTAAAGACCCTATGTCTTTATCACTTATGGTTTACCATTTAGAAATGCATATAACTTAATTTAAGGGAAAAGGGGGAATAACTCTCATATGGAGTCTCCGTAAAGCTTCGGTCCAAATGAATATCCTAATCCTGAAGATGTAACGAGCAATTTGGTAAAATAAATTTGTCATAATCTTTAACGGTTGCGAAGGAGTAGTGGCCACAAGAAAAACAGTGTTTGGGGAGATAACTCTTACAACGTAAAGTATTTTGTTACACAGTTGTAAATTTTTTAAATTGATAAACTATACGATACCATATTCCAAATATCTAAGCGACATCTTTTGAAACATCAATAATACGCAAGAAAAAAAATTAGGCGGAAGAAAAAAAAAAAAAAAAATAATAATAATAATAATAATCAGAACAAATTCAATAGGTCTTTCCACGGAAAGGTGGAAAGACCTAATAAAACAGGAGAGCCCTGATGTTACCTCCCTTGAAATATTCAGTGACGGTCCAACAACCCAGTATCGCCAGAAGGGAAACTTTTATCTAGCTTGTACAAACCTTCCAAAATACGGCTTTCAAAACTTTTGCTGGAATTTTTTTGAAGCTGGTCATGGCAAAGGGATACCAGATTCTGTAGGTGGTGCTTTAAAGAGACATGCTGACACAGAAGTTAAATTTGGTAAGGATATTACGAATGCAGATATATTTTTACACTGTATGTCTAACAGTGAGAGTGTTGGTTATTTAGTAACTGACAGAGATATACAAAAGGAACAAAAATTACTACAAGCTGCACAGTTAAAGCCAATTCCAGGTACAATGAAGTTACACCAATTGATCTTTCAGACAGAGTATGAGATTGCTTACAGAAATATAAGTTGTACTTGCCAGGAACCAAGTGACTGCTCATCGTGTACTGGACAAGAAATCAAGTTTTCAAGGATAGTGGCAGATAAAAAACAGCAAGAAGTCAAAACAAAATTGAAACCACAATCGTTAGAATCTCCTTATGCTGTTGACTTGACTGAAGAAAATAGACCCAGTAAACCAAAAAAAGCAAAAACAGAAGAACAGACAAATATTGAATTGCCATTTGACATGAATGAAACAATATACTGCCTTAAGAATGTGAAATCACACAGACAGTTAAAGAGTAGATGTAGCCAACTTATAAAAGACCTTGGGACCTTGGAAAGTAACCCATTGATGATTAATATCATGGACCAAAGAATGGAAGTTGATGCAAAAGCAATGGATAATTATCCAGATGATGTTCCAGATACAAGGGCATTATTTCCCTGTAAAGTAAGCAGTGATGGCAATTGTCTCCCATCATGCGGAAGTGTCTTTGCACATAAATCAGAATTTAAAGCATCAGAAATAAGACTAAGAATTGTAATAGAACTTGTTCAAAATGAACATCTGTACTTGGATAATAACTTTCTACTAAAAGGAACAACAAACACAAAATCATCAAAGAACCTACCCGCAATATATGCACAGTATTCGGACATGTATTTGCCTGGAATTCATCTCACCGAAAATATTATTAGAAGCATTTACCAAAAAGAAATAATGAAGATCAGATTGGATAAAACCTATATGGGAATTTGGCAAATACATGCTCTTTCAAGTGTGTTATGCACTCCAATATATTCAGTTTATCCAAAATTAGGAAATCCAAACGTACGCCAGGACCTTAATCGCCTCATTTTACCTAGAGAACACAAACATGAACAACCTATTTACATTTTTTGGACAAGTACAAGGAGTGCGGATATGAACAACGAGCACTGGGTACCAAATCATTTTGTTCCTATCCTTCCTATAGACAACATCATGATAGAAAACAATGGATGTAAAGAGTTGGATGAAGAACCTGGTAAAGTTGAGAATGCAAAGCAGATAGATGAAGAACCTGGTAAAGTTGAGAATGAAAAGCAGATAGATGAAGAACCTGGTAAAGTTGAGAATGCAAAGCAGATAGATGAAGAACCTAGTCAAGTTGAGAATTCAAAGCAGATAGATGAAGAACCTGGTAAAGTTGAGAATGAAAAGCAGATAGATGAAGAACCTGGTAAAGTTGAGAATGAAAAGCAGATAGATGAAGAACCTGGTAAAGTTGAGAATGCAAAGCAGATAGATGAAGAACCTGGTAAAGTTGAGAATGAAAAGCAGATAGATGAAGAACCTGGTAAAGTTGTAAATGCAAAGCAGATAGATGAAGAACCTGGTAAAGTTGAGAATGAAAAGCAGATAGATGAAGAACCTGGTAAAGTTGAGAATGCAAAACAGATAGATGAAGAACCTGGTAAAGTTGAGAATGCAAAGCAGATAGATGAAGAACCTTGTAAAGTTGAGAATGAAAAGCAGATAGATGAAGAACCTGGTAAAGTTGAGAATGAAAAGCAGATAGATGAAGAACCTTGTAAAGTTGAGAATGAAAAGCAGATAGATGAAGAACCTGGTAAAGTTGAGAATGAAAAGCAGATAGATGAAGAACCTGATAAAGTTGAGAATGCAAAGCAAATAGATGAAGAACCTGGTAAAATTGAGAATGAAAAGCAGATAGATGAAGAACCTGGTAAAGTTGAGAATGAAAAGCAGATAGATGAAGAACCTGGTAAAGTTGAGAATGAAAAGCAGATAGATGAAGAACCTGGTAAAGTTGAGAATGAAAAGCAGATAGATGAAGAACCTGGTAAAGTTGAGAATGAAAAGCAGATAGATGAAGAACCTGGTAAAGTTGAGAATGCAAAGCAGATAGATGAAGAACCTGGTAAAGTTGAGAATGCAAATGAAGTTGGAGAAACTTTTGGCAATTCTTCTGAAATTGAGAGTCAGGACTGTAGTGACACAAGTTGGAAAGATGTCCCAGATCCGTCTGAATGTGTGGGAAAATATGTAGTCATCAAGTATGACAAGAAACCATACCCAGGTGTTGTAGAGGATGCTGGAGAGAGCGACATCTATGTACAATGTATGCATCGAGTGGGTAAAAAAGATAATAACTGCTTTTTCTGGCCTAGAACAATCAAAGACAAGTGTTGGTATGAGTTTGATGATGTATTAGCAGTTATCCCGGAACCAACAAAAATAGAGGGATCATATTCACACTACAAAATTGACCAAGACATATGGAATCAAATAACAGATGAACTGAAATAAAAGAAATTAATTTCCCATGGGATTGTGTGACCTTTTTAAGAATAACATGTCGAAAACAAATCTTTTTACAGTATTGTGTAGAGTAGTTTTGTAAATAAATAGACTGAAATAACATTGTAAGACACTTTAAGACAATCAATTGTCCGTCCTGTAACAAGTTGATGTCCGTCCTGTAACAAGCTGATTTCCCATGGGATTGTGTGACTGCAACGACCCTTTTTAAGTCTCATATATAAAACATATCTTTTGCAGTATTGTGTAGTGTAGTTTGGAAACAATTATACTGAAACAACATTGAAAGACACTTTAAGACAATCAGATGTCCGTCCTGTAACAAAACAGTCCATCCAATAACAATGATGTCCTTCCTGTAACAAGCTTTCTTTTACAATCTTGGTGAAATTATATATATAATAAGATGAAATTAATTATATCACATACCACAGTTAATCATTTTCAAACTTCAAATAACTAAATTAGCTATGAAATTTCCATTTTATACTTGTATCAATCCTTTTTTGAAATATAATATTGAAATGTAAAATTTCAATGCATCAAATGAAAAAAACCCAAGCATAATCTAATGTAAATGATGTTTTTTTAGTTTCAGTTTGTAAAATGTGTATAAAAGAATTACACACATAAAAATATTTAGCTCTAAAGTATAAAACAAATATTTTATAAACCTACATATATGTTGTTACGGGAAGGACATTTTTCGTTGTCCATACCATTTCGATCACATTTTTTTATATGTTTAACATTTGATTAAGGTTGCATATTTTGTTTGTTGACTTCTTATATGTCATAGTTTTATAGAACATAATAAAAGGTTTGGTTCCTTTTACTTGTATTTATTTTAATTGTCTGTTCTGCATTTTGACGGATTTTGAGAATGACTCATATAAGCACGTACCATATTAATTTCTAAATCCATATTCATAATACTTTTTTTCTTTATTCTTTTTATTATTTGGCTCATTTTTCTCTATTCTTTTCAGTTTTTTCCTCAATTTTCTCAATCATTATTTTTTTTATTCATTATTCTTTTGCATTTGCCCATTATTTTCTATTCTGTAAACCCCAGCCAAACACTCCTTTTATACAATCAAGAAAACTGACCAAAACTTATATAAATGAATAGGTAAGAAAATGTGAATTTAATTATTACAACGAAGGCTTTTTACACACATATATATCATGTATATGTAGCACTAGCTCAAATTAATCAAGATGTAGTCTTGTAAATTGAGTAATTCTATGGTGTTTAACACACGTATCTTTGAACACTATTTTTCGATTTTGTGGTGGCAGTTTTTATTGGAGGAGGAAGCCAAATGGGATTAAAATACAAACAGCCCATTTGAATTTGAAGATTGCAATTATATGAAAAATCAACCCATAGCTTCAACTTTAGAAGGACATACCTGTTGGATTAGATAACTCATTTTTCTGAGTACAAAGTTAAGTAAAGTTTTACTATAACTTAACTCATTTATCAAAAAAAGTATTTAAAATAAAAATACACAAACATGACAAAAGGTACATTTATTATTCATACAAAAATATTTTTTTTATCAGACATATTTACAAATTGACAAACATTTTCATAATTAATTACCGTAATTGTTTATATAGATATATAAATATCCTTCACTTATAATTAAGTTACATACACAAATTCTACTATGTTTAGCATTTGTTACACTTAAAAGTTTTCTAAGTCCTACCTTTGTATTATCTCCCCCTAGTCCTTTTTAACAAATGAAGATTACAGTTTTCTGACCAGAGTATTTGTATCAATATCTGCTTCGGTCCAAAATCATCCAAATTTATAAAATACGTTTTATTCTATCTCGGTTGTGTTATGAAAAGGTCACATGTTTTACCTTTCTGTTCGCACGGTTTTATTGCCTTCAGGGACGAACTTGTTTTCTTGATATTTTTTATTTATTTTCTAAATGATAACAAATAAATACTTTTTCTTCAAGCATATTCAGTTAGCTATCTATATTACCTTTAATGTATACTAGCTTTCAGTACCAGGACCCAATTAACCGCCTTTAATGTTTTTACTTAGATACGGTATAAATTGCTTTTTAAATACTGTTTCCTTTTTAAAGATCAATCGACCAAATTGAATGTTTAAAGTACACTTTTTTTATTTGATCGTACCACGTGCACCAAAGCCTTGAAAACATATTATTATATATTCATCTCTCGTACAAATATTAAGTTGATTTAATTTTTGTTATGAAATTTAAAAAGTTACATATTTTTATTACAATCCTGCCTAGTCTGATATGTGTGAAAACAAGTCTAAGTCAGAAACTTAAGATATTTATATGTGTGGCCTCAAGAACTGAAAGATTCGTTTAATATAGACTTGTAATAAATTATAAGTGTTGCAGTTTTGCTTCAGGTAATGAGCACACCTTTTCTTGACCTTAAAAAGAATGTTCAGTTGATTTTTTTTTTTATACATTCTACTATAAAATTGAGAATGGAAATGGGGAATGTGTCACAGAGACAACAACCCGACCAAATAAAAAAACAACAGCAGAAGGTCACCAACAGGTCTTCAATGAAGCGAGAAATTCCAGCACCGGGAGGCGTCCTTCAGCTGGCCCCTAAACAAATATATACTAGTCTAGTGATAATGAACGCCATACTAATTTCCAAATTGTACACAAGAAACTAAAATTAAAATAATACAAGACTAACAAAGGCCAGAGGCTCCTGACTTGGGACAGGCGCAAATATGCGGCGGGGTTAAACATGTTTGTGAGATCTAAACCCTGCCCTATACCTCTAACCAATGTAGAAAAGTAAACGCATAACAATACGCACATTAAAATTCAGTTCAAGAGAAGTCCGAGTCTGATGTCAGAAGATGTAACCAACCAAAGGAATAAAACAAAATGACAATAATACATAAACAACAACAGATTACTAGCAGTTAACTGACATGTCAGCTCCAGACTTCAATTAAACTGACTGAAAGATTATGATTTCATCATATGAACATCAGGCACAATCCTTCCCGTTAGGGGTTTAGTATCATACCATCATAACATATATGAGAAGAACATAACCCGTGTCATGCCAACAACTGTTTTTAGAATAAATGTGTTTAGTTCCGATGCAAAGACCTTATCAGTGACTCAATATTAACGCAAAAATATGCAATCTTTAATGACTTGACAAGAGTATCGTAATTACACATGAATTATATCCCTTCTTAATAAGCATGATAAGTCTTTTCAAAGGTTTTGTAAGTTTCTGAGGTGAATACTGACTCCTTTGTGCTTCATAAAGAATATATTTCCATAAAAAATTGGATGTGAAATACCTGAACGTATTAGAAGTCTGCATGTTGAGCTATATTTACGAATGATGTCTTTATACCGATGATAAAATTTAGTAAATGTTTTGACTAGTTTGTGATATCGAAAACCCTGGTGTAATAATTTTTCAGTAATACATAAATTTCTCTCGATAAAATCTAAAACATTGTTACATACACAAGCGAATCGTACAAGTTGAGATATATAAACACCGTAAGATGGTGACAAGGGAAGGTCACCATCTAAAAATGGATAATTAACGATAGGAAATGAAAAATCATCCCTTTTATCATAAATTTTAGTATTCAGCTTTCCGTTAGTGATATAGATATCAAGATTGAGAAAAGGGCAGTGGTCATTGTTAGTATTAGCTTTATTTACAGTAAGTTCAACAGAATAAATTTCATTAATATACATACTGAAGTCGTCATTATTGAGAGCCAAAATATCATCCAAATATCTAAAAGTATTATTAAATTTATCAAATGTTGTTTCGATGGGTCTTTGCTTATTTTTGTCATAAATTGTAACTCATAACAATACAAAAACAGGTCCGCAATAAGTGGTGCACAGTTAGTCCCCATTGGAATTCCGATAATCTGAGGATATTTGGAATCCCCAAAGCGAACAAAAATGTTATCTAGTAAAAATTCAAGGGTATATATAGTAGTAATAGTATCAAAGCATGTCCAATTAACATAGTCTTTTTGTGATACTATGCATACTGACATACATGCTAATGATGCTATGTACAATGTATATGGACCATAATTTGGTATTCAGCCTTCGGTTTCTTTTTGTATCCTTTTTTTATAAGTTGTAAAATTTTAACTTTTATTTTGTGGGTTGTGTTGGTGTTAGAATAGTATGAATGGAACAATTGAGTTTTTCGAGAAAAAATTAATACATTTTGATTCACCGTTTACGTGACAGGAAACCAAACAGGAAACCAATCTTTATTTTCTTTATTTTGCACAATATAATTCAAAAGGCATAAATAAACACCATTACTAGTGTTACTTGCTTCATGTTAATATTTAAAATCTATTTTCAATGTTATATTAAAGGTTTTTTTAAACGTGACAGGAAACCATAAGAAACCGAAAGCATTTTTTTTAGTTTTATTTTATTGCAAAATCTGCTTAAAATAATCTGAACAGTATACTTTTTCTTAAAATCCATCGTAAATGTAACAGTATTATAAAACTCCTAAATATGTGCTTGTTTTGAAACAATTAGTACAATTTATTCAGAATTTTCCATATTTTCTTCATTGATACAGGATACCATAATCTTTGTATCTTGATGTTTTGGCCAAAAAAATATATTTATATTTGGTTTTGAAATTCCAGTTATATAAAATTTATTCCAAATCATTGGCAATGTAAAATTCTTTAAATCCAGTAAAGAAAAAAAACTTTTAACTTGGAATTAAAATCTTTAAAATAGGCACCATGTGATATTTGTGACCTGTACACCATCTACATGGTTTCCACATTTTAACCTACTTTAGTGGGCTAAAATCAATAAAGTACTTCCTTTCAAGTCATGCCTGGTAAAAGTTTACTTTTCCTTTGACAAGTTTCGATCGTTTTTGAAAAGTGTTTGCAGAACATGAATAAAACTAGAGGCTCTAAAGAGCCTGTGTCGCTCACCTTGGTCTATGTGCATATTAAACAAAGGACACAAATGGATTCATGACAAAATTGTATTTTGGTGATGGTGATGTGTTTGAAGTTCTTACTTTACTGAACGATTTTGCTTCTTACAATTATATCTATAATGAACTTTGCCCATTAGTAACAGAGAACTATATTTGGTAAAAATTTACATATATTTACCAAATTAATGAAAATTGTTAAAAATTGACTATAAAGGGCAATAACTCCTTAAGGGGTCAATTGACCATTTAGGTCATGTTGACTTATTTGTAGATCTTACTTTGCTGAACATTATTGCTGTTTACAGTTTATCGCTATCTATAATAGTATTCAAGATAACCAAAAACGGCAAAATTTCTTTAAAAATTACCAATTGGAGGGCAGCAACCCAACAACCAGTTGTCCAATTCATCTGAAAAATTCAGGGCAGATAGATATTGACTTGATTAACAATTTAACTTCTTGTCAGATTTGCTCTAGATGCTTTGAATTCATAGTTATAAGCCAAAAACTGCATTTTACCCCTATGTTCTATTTTTAGCCGTGGCGGCCATCTTGGTTGAATGGCCAGGTCATCGGACACATTTTTCAAACTAGATACCCCAAAGATGATTGTGGCCTAGTAGTTTCAGTGGAGATTTTGTAAAAGATTACTTAGATTTATGAAAAATGGTTAAAGATTGACTATAAAGGGCAATAACTCCTAAAGGGGTCAACTGACCATTTTGGTCATGTTGACTTATTTGTAGATCTTACTTTGCTGAACATTATTGCTGTTTACAATTTATCTCTATCTATAATAATATTCAAGATAATAACCAAAAACAGCAAAATTTCCTCAAAATTACCAATTCAGGGGCAGCAACCCAACAACCGATTGACCGATTCATCTGAAAATTTCAGGCAGATAGATCTTGACCTGATAAACATTTTTATCCCATGTCAGATTTCCTCAAAATGCTTTGGTTTTTGAGTTATAAGCCAAAAACTGCATTTTACCCCTATGTTCTATTTTTAGCGGTGGCGGCCATCTTGGTTGGTTGACCAGGTCACGCCACACATTTTTTAAACTAGATACCCCAAAGATGATTGTGGCCAAGTTTGGATTAATTTGGCCCAGTAGTTTCAGAGGAGAAGATTTTTGTAAAAGATTAATTTAATTTATGAAAAATGGTTAAAATTGACTATAAAGGGCAATAACTCCTAAACGGGTCAACTGACCATTTTGGTCATGTTGACTTATTTGTAGATCTTACTTTGCTGAACATTATTGCTGTTTACAGTTTATCTCTATCTATAATAATATTCAAGATAATAACCAAAAACAGGAAAATTTCCTCAAAATTACCAATTCAGGGGCAGCAACCCAACAACCGATTGACTGATTCATCTGAAAATTTCAGGGCAGATAGATCTTGACCTGATAAACATTTTTATCCCTGTCAGATTTCCTCAAAATGCTTTGGTTTTTGAGTTATAAGCCAAAAACTGCATTTTACCCCTTTGTTCTATTTTTAGCCGTGGCGGCCATCTTGGTTGGTTGACCAGGTCACGCCACACATTTTTTAAACTAGATACCCCAAAGATGATTGTGGCCAAGTTTGGATTAATTTGGCCCAGTAGTTTCAGAGGAGAAGATTTTTGTAAAAGATTACTTTAATTCACGAAAAATGGTTAAAAATTGACTATAAAGGGCAATAACTCCTAAACGGGTCAACTGACCATTTTGGTCATGTTGACTTATTTGTAGATCTTACTTTGCTGAACATTATTGCTGTTTACAGTTTATCTCTATCTATAATAATATTCAAGATAATAACCAAAAACAGCAAAATTTCCTCAAAATTACCAATTCAGGGCAGCAACCCAACAACCGATTGACCGATTCATCTGAAAATTTCAGGGCAGATAGATCTTGACCTGATAAACATTTTTACCCCATGTCAGATTTGCTCTAAATGCTTTGGTTTTTGAGTTATAAGCCAAAAACTGCATTTTACCCCTATGTTCTATTTTTAGCCGTGGCGGCCATCTTGGTTGGTTGACCGGGTCACGCCACACATTTTTTAAACTAGATACCCCAATGATGATTGTGGCCAAGTTTGGTTTGATTTGGCCCAGTAGTTTCAGAGGAGAAGATTTTTGTAAAAGTTAACGACGACGGACGACGACGACGACGGACGACGGACGACGGACGACGACGGACGACGGACGCCAAGTGATGAGAAAAGCTCACTTGGCCCTTCGGGCCAGGTGAGCTAAAAAAATAATTAAAAATTGTGACAAAGTTACCAAATTTGTACATTCCAAGTGTAACGGTATATTAACATGCATTTTTCATTTAATTATCTTTATTCACCTAAAATATCCAGTAATATTTACTGCTGAAGCAAAATCAATCCAACGAACATCGGCACCATGATAAGAGACGTAATTTCGATTGAATTTTCCAAGGACCCTTTACATCGTTATTGAGAAACGTAGTGTGTTTAAACGTCGGTCAAATCTGAAATTGATTTTGTCAAGTCATTGGGCATTTATTTTCACACAAAATCGTATGTAACATTATGCACATAGGAAAAATAATAGACCCCAGGCGCAATCTCTTTGAAAATTGTATTTTCCTTTTTTAAACAAGTCGAAACAAATCTAGAGATTATGTTTGCTAACATCCCGTTGGGAAAAAAAACAATGTTTAGAACTAGTATATCGTATGTCCGGCTGTAAGGGCATGATCACATGTTAGTCACATGTTTCACGTATGACCGGAAATGATTAGAACTTAAGGACAAAAACAATTTTAATAAATAACTGGACTTCTGTTTCGTGTGAAATGTAACGCATAACGATAACGTCATTTTCTTAATTAATTATTACCAAGATCAAAACAAGAATGTAAATCATCCCGGATTTACCTATTTGAACATCTCGCGAGAGTTCATATTTGCATATTGTTTTTAAGAATTCTATTACAACAAAGCAGATTACATCATCTCAAAATTGCGTTACGAAATCGGACACAAAAATCACGCCACTGTTCTTACATCTGCTACATAAATACTTATAGTTCTCGGCATTTTCTTCTCACTATTCTTATTGGTCGATGTTCTTTGTTATTTGAAAGCAAAAGTTACGAATTTGCCGGTGACGATTATCTATAAATCAGTCAGCATTATGCTCTTCGGAAGCAAAAAAGTAACGCGAGAAACGACACAAAAATAGCGTTGTAGAATCTTTGAAATTCGTTTATTTCAATTTTTTTTTCTAGGGAAGAGTAGCATACACTTGTATGTTGATAAAATTAATGGCATCTTTAAATGTAGTTACAACTTTTCTTACAGTAATTCACATTTTATCACTTTTCTATAGTTATAGGAAACGGAGCCCAATAGCAAATTATGGTCCATATACATGATATACATCATATAATACATGTATTATTTAAAATAATATTAATATACCATTTACATGTTACAGACTTGACTCCAGTTCTACATTCATTTGACAGCAATTGTCACAACTTGGCTGATTCTGTACCTTCATCTAACGGATAGAAGGACAGTAGCAGAGTCACCCAAAGTTTGCCAATTGCATTTGACAGTTTACCTTAACTCTGTGGTAGGACATCCTGGTACTTGGTCAATTACGAGCAACCAAAAAAAGTAAAATCAAAAAATATGATTGGTGCCATTTGGGGGAAATTTACTATTCTCCTGATGATTTTGTTATGTTCATGCATACATTGTAGAAAGCTTTTAAACAGTTAACTTTCCCTCAAAATTGTACAGACAAAAAATCTTGAATTAACTCATTAACGTTGCTCTTTCTTGACAGAGTATCAGGATGTCCTACCATAAAGTAGGAAACCTGTAGAGAAAATAATAAGTACAGAGTCAAAAGTCGGTAACTATAAAAATATATAAATAAAATTCCTACATTCTCTTCGATATTACATACATATCCTTTCCTGACATTGGTAAACAAATCTAACATTGTAAAAGTCCTGATAAATGTACTAAACTAGATTTCAGATATGATTTTATAATCCATAAGTGTATGGGTCAGTATCAGTAAATTTATTTTACCTGGTCCTGTCTCAGGTGGAATGATAATCTTTTGTAATTATATTTACATATTTATACCTAGTCCAAATAATTATTTGACGTCTTGCAAGTCTTTTTTTAATTTTTTCTGTGACACTTTCCTACGACTTCGTCACAGAAAAAGAAATCAAATAAGCCTTGCAAGACGTCATAATTATTTACATATTTACATCATTTACATTATATCTAATGGTTTATACTATTTATCATTTAAACATGTTAAAGCTGTACATACATAACATAATTAAAATAACAACTTCAAATCAAACTTTTGCCACTGGATGTTCTGGGGGTTAGAAATCACCCATTTGGGGGATATCAAAACATTTGAATGGGGACATGTCGTGCATGTCATATGGTTGAGACCCCCACCCCCTTTTACTTGGTTGATGGGCATATTGAAAAGTTGGCAGGTATGTATATTTTTTTCACATATATGCACAGGGGTAGTAACAAACCCATGTGATATATATTGTTAATGCATCTTTTCACTAATCCCCTCCCCCTTTTTCTAAATCTTGAGTCCCCATCTGAAATTCATCTCCCGATTTTGTATTTTAACAAATCATGCAAATGTTAAACTATATTTCATAAGTTTTAGACTGAATTGTTATTCAATTGAAGAATTTGCATGATGATGATCCAAAATATCGCTTTGTCAGTTTTGAAAAATTTCATGAACTGACTCATTTTCTACGATTTATTGAAATGCGTTTGAAGTATTTTCCGCTACAATTAGTGAGGAATAATTCGATTGCAACAAATTTGTTTCGTGATTATACCTCAGATAATGAATAAAGACGCTAACTAATGGCAACAGACGTCAACATGGTCAACAGGTCAAGCCAAAACAACAAACAGGAGTTTCTGGAACCATTTTTTGAAGGGGGAAAGAAACGACCATTTGTCATTTTTTTCTGGCTCCTGTATGTGTGAGTTCGTGGTCTAGTGATCTCTAGTGGTTAAGAGTAGACCGATGGCTACAGTGCTTAAGGTCCTATGTTCGATTCTGACTCGGGATGCTAAAAATATCAGTACATCAGAAGGGTGATTTTCACCCTCTCACAACATCTCTGATACCCAGTCCGGAGTTTAAACTAGAATGGGTACTTTGGGGGCCTCGGTTGGTCAGTGGTCAAAGTTGTCCCCTGCTTTGACCTAGAGATCAATCAGCTACTGATATCTCTTAGTTTTGTAGGGGTTATTTCTTTCTTTCTTTTTATAATGGCCTTCAAGTTGCTCTGCTTTTTATGCATTTATTGAATATATCTGCCATTAACTTGATGCTTGTGCTTATATTTTTTTTCTTCAGTTTTATCTGAGACTACTATAACACATAGTATAACACATAGTGTTATAGTAGTCTCAGGTTTTATGCTTTTAGTCTGTTATATTTTATGCATGATATTCAAGTGATTTGCTCATTCTCCCGTTTCAATGCACAAAGAGGCGCTTGCCACATGAACTTTGACTCTGGAGGCTCACAAATCAAGTAGATTTGCTTTCAAATAGAATCATTATATTGCATGTTTTTTTCATTTTTATTTGGTAGTTTTTGCATGATGCTGCATGAATTTTTTTATGTGAATGTCGGTTAAAGAGCTCACCACAAAGTTCATGTTTTTTTTTCTGTTATTATGTATATATATGCCGACTCTAAATAAAATTTACTTACTTACTTACTTCCATATTCGGTATTCATTCTAACGTACGCTCCACGTGGCAAAAATCACGTGATGCAGGAATATTGTATCTTGGAGTTAGGTTATTTCTTTCTTTTAGGGCGGGGACTCCAACTTGGCAGACAAGAAGCATGTTTTATAACGCAACTAAATATTTTCTTATTATATGAAAAAAGTGCCGATCCGGTACATAGATCGGTTAGAAAGCAAGGTTTTAATGTTAACAGTTAACAAAGTGGGTTGAAAACAGTTAACAGCTTAAATTGATCTCAGATAACACCTTGAAAAGGGCCATAACAAGTGAACACAAAAAGGTATTGCCCCTCCCATATGTTCATATTGAAGCACAATGCACATGCACGTAAATATTGTTTTAGAACATGAACTTAAAGTATAAATGACATGCATAATAAAGTAAAGAAACGCAAAAAAAGAGACTCAAAGAACTAAATAGAAAAAGACGAAATGGTCTGATTTTTCTGTACGTAATTTTTTTCAACTGAAATTAAAAAAAATGTCTTCACTGGGAACTCACGAGCTGAAACCTACACTATTCAGGTTAGCAGAGCCAAAACTCTGTTTATGCTTTTTTCCTTTTTGCGCATGGGATTGTTAAAAACCCTGTCAGTGGTTCAAATTTTTTTTTTTAAGTATCATTCCCAAAAAATTAGTACAATTCGAATGTAGACACTGTTAAAAAATAAATTTCAACTGAGCAGAGAGAGAGTGCTGTTTTCTTCTGTGTCTATATTTTGTCTGTAATTTATTTAATTTTTACTTAAACCATTTTAGTTGTTTTCAAGTTTTAGCATTTTTTGTAAGACAAGGTAAGTATGAACGTATCGGAGGTTAGTGTTGTATAAAGTCATCTTAAAAATTGCATTAGAGAAAAACCCAAGATTTAAATCCAGGCTCATGTGAAATGGGTTACATTTACCACCATAGCAAACTGATTTATACGTATTATTATGTATATATTGAAAGCAAATACCAATTTTAAGGTCTGAATTAATATAGCGTTTAAAAAATAATTCAAATTAGTAGTTTTCACAACTTATTCAGTAATTAATTTAAACTAATGAAATGTTATGCTGTATAATATTTTAGTTTCATAATACAGCTTTCCAGGAAAAACCCTATTATATATGTTTGGAATAACTTGTATGTATGTTTTATGCTTGTATTAATCCACACCCCCATAACGGAGGTTAATATCAAACCAGTATCGAAATGCTGATACATAGTAACACTTTTTAAAACTCTTTAATGCTAGCTTTTCTTAACAATTTATTGATATTACAAACTAAAAAACTGTTTTCTATCAAGTTATTTGTTTCTTTTAGTCAAATGGACATGTTCTTGTCAAAATCTCCGTAACGATTCATGAACTTTCACTCAAAAATATGTTTTACCTAAACCTAATACTGTTCAACTTAATTTTATTAGCTCTATACATATAATGCCATCTTCCTTCACACTATAATGTATATATTATACTCAACTATGAAGTTTTGGAGTCAAAATATAGCAATTTTACCTGACCATATCGGGAAATAGGTATTTAGTCGGATCTTAACACGTACTTGTGATTAGGTTAAAACCGGTTTTGTTATAAATATACGAAGAAATGTCGAAATGTTCATGACTTAATTAAATCCGTATTTCGGTAGGAAGGTGCAATCATACGATTTTTATTGCCTCTTACACTTTGAGAAGCGAATAATCTTTAACTACTTTATTCAAATATTGTGTAAAATCGTTAATTTTGAGCTTTGAAAGTCAAGTGGCTCGAGCATTTTTCTGAGGAAGTTTTAAAAAATTGCAAAAAAAATATTTTTACAGTGGGTTAGCTTTCATTGGGCCATTCCAGATAATATCTGCTAAAGGGGGATGGATGGTCCTTTCTGAGGGGTGTAAAATTTATACATCTTAGGGGTGAACTTTTGGGGTTTTTCATCTGACACGTACAATTATACGCAAAAATTTCTGATGGTCTTGCAGCAGTAAATGATTAAAAAAAATTGCATCTTAGGGGTTACAAAAAATAATTATGTCAGATCTTAGGGGTGCTTTGGAATGTAGACAGTTTCGTATCACGCATTATCTGGTATTGTATTTAAAATTCTGATGGGTACAATCCTTGGCAGTTGCAGTAAAAATTCTGATAGGTCACTTTTCCCATGAAAGCCCATCCACCCAATATGAACAGAAACTCTACATCTGATAGATAGGTCTTAAATTATAGATCTGATAGGTAGCTTTTCATGATGTTTTTTTCTGATAGGTATGAAAAAAAATCTCCCCATCCATCCCCACCTGTCAGAAATTAACTGGAATGGCCCATTAGTCTTCACTATCTATAGATTAACAACTTTTATAGTATAACTAATCGCCGTATTTGAATATAAAAAAAATAATACAACGCGTGACCGAACGACGCATGGATTAAACGAGTGCGCAGCACGAGTTTAATCCATAGCGGCGTTCGGTCACAAGTTGTCTTATTTTTGATATTCAAATACGGCGATCAGTTATACTTTTTATGAGGCCCCTCATGGGGGGGTCCTAGTAATCACATAATCACCATTTTTTTGATAATATAATCACATTTATAATCATTAAATATTTGCTTATCTTTAGTAATCAAATAATCATAAACTAAAAATACAGTCCTAGGTAATCAAATAATCATTAAAAAAACGGCCAAGTAATCACATAATCAAAAACCCAATGAGGGCCCTCTTTTATTACATTGTCAAATTGCTTTTTTTTTAATGAAATTTATGTAGAAAATGTAAGGAACTATATGTTTTTCCTACGTATGTTTTGTTTCGAAGTTATCGACGTCTTGACAACGCCTATTGTTGGACGTCAGAGAGTGAAATAACCACGTTTATTTCACATGTGAAATTATCGGTTTTTATCTAACTGGGAAATCAAAATAATTCATTGCAACCAATGTAATAATTGGTTATATTTACAGTTGGAAAGCAGGTCACGGTTTGACCCCAAGTTTATCAGCAACAATAGAGTCACGTGACCGTGAAAATTCAGTGAAAAAACGGATGAGACAAACCTCATTTTAACTCACTGAATACTATTGTCGTAATAAAAACTTATTGACCTAACTAATCTTAAGTATCCATAGTTTATTCTCGTCAAAGCTCACACATCAAATCAAAGTCCTTTATTCTTTATTTTATCTGCAAACTTTGAGTTTGGGTGAAAATTGTCAAGTCTCCTGAACGAAAAATCTAAATATTTACGAGGAAACTAAAAATGATGGGCTGAATTTAAATTTAATAAAGCATCTCATTAAGACAAGCACTCGATATGAATATCTCGGAAATAGAATGTTGGATACGCAAACGTCAAATTGATTTCAAACCGAAGCGGTGGTTTTTATGCCGATTTGTGCAAGTGGTTATCTCCCCTTAATATCACCAGTCAAAAATAAAACCCCAGCAAAATTCATAAAAATTAAAAAAGGAGTTCTACTTTACAAAAATTAGAAAGAAAATAAACGAAACTCGATTTATAACTATGTTATGATAATATAAAGAAGAGATACTTCCCCCTATTTTTCAGAGAAGGAAAATTAAAAACCTAGCTACATGTATATTGAAAGAAATTAGATCTGGTGGATGAAATATACTACATGTAATTTTTATATGTGGGATCATTCCTAGCAGAATTTTTTTAAACACTTCTGATTATATTTAATGCAATAAAACATAGTTTATACAATTTCAATAATCTTTCTGAAAATTGATATAATTATTAAATAAATAGTACTGATCATATATATTTTATATTCTATAAAGTGTGACCAAGAGTCACAACAAATTTCTTCAAATTAAGAGAGCCTTTAAACTCAAGCCTCCCAAACCAAAAAAAATGAGGAACAAATCATGGTAACAAAAGATAAACAAATCGTATGATTTCTTTGTGATTTGAAAGTGATAAAATTTCACATGCAAATGAGCTAACAAATCACAATAACAAATCATGAACAAATTGCTTACAAATCATAAGCGAATCATAAACAAATTGCCAAGAAATTGTTTTGAAATCATTTACAAATCAGAAGCAAATTGTTTTCAAATCGTTAAGAAATTGTTATCAAATCTTTAACAAATCAGAAGTAAATCATATTCCTACCTCAAGCAAATCACAAGCAAATCATATTCCTACCTCAAGCAAATCACAAGCAAATCGTAAATAAATTGGCATCAATCATCAATTCACAGATTATAGCATTAACATCCAGATCAAAAATAAGTTCTGCCCCTGAAACCCCCAAATTTTGAAGCGCAAGTGTCTTCATTTTACCTTTAATAGCTACTCCACTAGTTGTAAAAAGGAGTACTATCTTTGGTTGCGATTAGGGACAAATTGTTCTTTGTGAAGTTTCTCTTACTTTTTACCCGAATTTGACTAAAACGAAATTTGAAAAAAACATAGGCAACCACGTGTACTTAGTTGAATAATGTTGAATAGGTGATGGGTCTTAGTCTTGGTCCAAATCTGCTACATTGTAATATATATAGCTTTGTCCATTTTGCCCGGGACATGGTCAGTAAACAACAATTAAAACATTAAACTTGCCAGTGAATTTTATCTGCTGGCTCGGGAAGCTATTCTTGAAATGTTTTGATCTGTTTACACATCTTTTACACATTTTTATTTTTTAAATTACAATCCTAACAGCACTAAACTATCATGATTATAACGAGATACTGAAATGCACAGTTTCTGAATTTTAAAGGTTAACATTTGAAAAGTATTAGTTAAATATGTGAAATTATAAATATAAAGATTCCTTACCATCGTCATCTTTCATAGACTGAATAAAACTCCTCATCTTGCAACCTTCTTTGTTCAGTTAATATAGAACAGTATTTGAAATTTGAATTTGACCTCAACCGGAAGTCAGAGAGATAGATAAACAAAGAAAACTGGAATGCATTAACATTTTATTCATTGTAGCAAATCATCAATGAATCACATCAAGATAGCTAAGAAAGTTAACAAATCATTTTCAAATCATTTCATAGAATATTCAAAGTTAACAAATCATAACGAAATCAAACCGTTCTAGCTAACAAAGTTAACAAATCTCTTTCAAATCATTTCATACGATATTCTAAGTAAACAAATCATAAAGAAATCACACAAAAACAGAAACAAATGGCTTACAAATCATACAATAGAAAGAAATCACATAGAAATCAGATTTAGGGAATTTAGAAAATTCTGATTTGTCTATGATTTGTTTAATGAATCGCAAGCAAATGGTACTAACAAATCGCAGAATCACGATTCGAAAGAGATTTGAATACGATTTGAAAGCAATTTGTTCATTTATTTTTCTGTTTGGGCTATGTTTCTTAGTTGAACAGTAAAATACAAAAAAGGGATTTATAAGTTTTATACCAAAAATATTGACAGAAATTCTGTAAAGAAATATGCTTTAAATTATAAGTGAAAGTGACTCAATTTTGAATTTCAGAATCATTATTATTGTAAAATTAAACTATTAGATTAGCTTGCACAGTAGCCCTTTGTCTTATTTCTCAGGGTATTTTATAGATTATGAAAGTAAACTTTTTGGAAAAAATGGGGCTTCTTCTCTTGAACAGGTTGCTGTATCAGCTTCTTTAAATAATTACATATTTATAAACAAAGTATTGTATATATACTTTACCTGAATACTAGTAATAGGAAATGAAATGAAACTGGTGGGACAAATTTTGTGCATTTTACTTCAATAATGATCAAAGATGCTTAAATTTGACAAGAATTTGCCATTTGAATAAATTCAATTTTGTAAGAACACATCTCTATGAATAAACTTCTTGTTTGGCTGACGGCTTGATAAGCTAGTTTTTGCTCTTATTACTATAAAATTGAGAATGGAAATATAGCTTATACTAAGTTAAGAGATAATAATATAAGCAAGATTTTATTAACTGACCTTCATTTTCTTTTTTCATATGTTTTTTTCCTACAGAATTTTCTTTGCAATGCATTTTCTATTGCTATTTTTTTGCTTTTGTCCATCCATACAGTAGACTATCAATAATTTGTCAGATCTGTCAGAATTTTCCAAAATGTTTAGCTTTAAACGCAATAAAGAAGATCCTTGTTTGTTGTTTCACTTTTCCAATGTGTAAATTTTTACTATGCACATGACCCTGACACATATTTTGTTATAAACGTTACATGACGTATGTTGAAAAAAGAAAACAATGTCACCGTCAATTTGTGTAGGGGATCAAAAGGGGTTTTAGTTACTTTAAAATACAAGTATCGTATGGAATTGTGAAAATCCACAACTTTTAATCAAAATTTCATTCATGTCTTTAATAAAATCAGTATTTTAGAGCACTTTGAAACAGGTACAATGAAAAGAAGCTAAACTTCACTTTTTTGAAGTAGAAACGTAGCTAAAAACAGATAAAAATTGACATGGCTGGTGGTCACTAAAATTGATGTATAAAAGTAAAAAATGATGGCTTCAAAATAGTGTATAAATTTGAAATAGGTTTCCCGGTTTCATTTAAGATTATAACCGTTCTTTTCTGTACTTGGATACGCAAACGTCAAATTAGGAAAAATCGATTTTTTTGGCGAACAAAAAAGATGGCTATTTTTTTTTTACAACGGACAGGATAAAGGAATAGCAATGACAAGCTATTTTTTGTAATGTTTGTATGTCGTAAAGAAATTATATTGGTCACAAAACCTATAAATTTTAAAATTTAATTGTAATAAAAGCATGACAAGTTGCAAAAAATACTTTAAACGTCAATCTTTTAGCCGATTGATTTGGCGGACTTTTTGACGTTACGGACGACTGTAGCGCCACCTAATTAATTCCCCCTGCTATTGTTGCTGATAAAGCTTGACGACAACGGACGTTTCCAAGGACTTGCTTTCCAACTGTTTATAATTTAGAATCATCATTGAAGGTGGCGGACAATTGCGCAGTTAAAATATTCTATTGATGTGCCATTCGTATGCAAGAGTGACATTTCGTTGTTTTATGTGTCAATTCGAAAAAGTTATGCGAGTATTCTCTCCCCTTAACAGGTTCATTATTTTATAATTAAGTTTACGTTTCTGATATAATTTTGAATAATTGCAAAGTGTATCAATTCAATATATTTCAGTTTTTGTTATTGGTGTATCAAAAACATTGATGTACGAATATGATTTCATAAATTTGAAACGTTTAAAATGATTACATACCAATATAAAGAAGCGTTCATCATTTTCTAAAAAGGCTATGAATGAAATGAAGAGAATAGAGCACCGACCGTGCAAGGGCTGTATAGCCAGACAAGGACGTTAAAAACTTTATTTGTTGAATAGAATAGAATAGAATATTTTTATTTCCCAAATTACAGGACCCATAAAGGGCATAAAATCAGATACAATTGATTTACATAATTAGTAACAACAGCAATAATAGAGGCATATACATATATAATTGGAAAATAAGCATGAATGTAAACCGAAGTAATTATCTTCTCTTGATGATAGATTGATTGGGAAATGAACCAGCATTATCTAATGGTAATCACAGAGAGGGACCGGCAAGCAATTTTTAATTGTAGTTGAATCAACGTTAAAACTATTTTCTACTATAAGCGAATGTTACTTTACACAAATATAAGGACTTAGTTAGCTAAATCTACTAATTTTATTAGATATCATGATTTTTTATTGCAATATATTAATATGCTACAAAATAGTTTCATTTCAAAAATTACTATCCTCCGTAACGACATTTAAAACCTTCATAATGGACAATTTCAGTTCTTACCAATAGCAAACATATAAATGAATGTAAATATTGGAATTAAATGACAAACAAGACAACAGAATTAAACATTTTTCTTAGTAAATCCTTACCGAAAAAGAGTAAAGTCCTGTTAGAGAAAAAAACTTTTTTTCGTTAAATGTCTATCCTCCGTAACGTAAATCAATGATGTCGTCTATGATTGACATCACCTTTTGATATTTATTAGTGATAATTGATGGACCGATTTGGTATCTATAAAAATGTACAAGAATTTCAATTGGTATGATCGTGGTTCCATGCATTTTTATATATTTTTTTATTTGCATAACCTCCGTTACATTGATGAGTCCTAAATAATCTTGAAAATGTTTGCCATAAACCGCTGTTAAAGTTATGATTGTCGTCGTAATTACACAAGTTGTGTTGTAGACTATTTTGAATCAAAGAAAATGGCTGATATACTGTTATTAAACGTTATAATGTTGCTCACATAATAGGGAAAAAACAAGTTAACCTACCTTTCTCAAAACAGCATTTTTTTTCTCAAAATCTGTATTTTGTTTGTCTGTTTCCTTTATAATAAATGCTGTCTGCTACAAAAATGACTTTCAGCAGTGCCAGCAGCCGCTGATACTGATAAAAAAGTCTGACAACTTAACTGTAAATAACTGCGTCACGGAGGTTATTTAAACGGAGGTTGGTTTTATTTACATTATACATGGAAATATGCAACAATATTGTTGAGTTTCTTTCTCAAAACTGATTATTGAGAAGCTTTAAGGGTGCTTTCAATGAAATACTCATCATTTGATTTGTTCTTGGTTAGTGCGTTCCAAAATACGCGTTACGTAGGTTGGATTCTTATATGCGACAATCGAAAAAAAGAGAAAAAGAAGATTTTTTTTTATTTTTCGTTTCATTGCAATAAAAGTTAAAGGCGGGATTTTAAAATTTCTTGTATCAACTTTGCTTAAAATCACTTTGGGCATGATTTCCAATCATATAACTATGTTTTGACTGTACCTAAAGATACGTTACGGTAGGTTATACGTTTATCGGCGACATTGGTTTAATGGGTAAATCAAAGTGTATATTATAACTTTTGATTCTAAATATTTTTGTGGATAAAAATCAATATAATGTCAAATAAAAAAAGCAAATCTAATCATGATTTAGATGAAATAACGTATTTTAATTCAAACCGATATTTGGAGTTTTTCTTGGCGACATTCGAAATTCGTGTGATTTCCGTATATTTACGATATACATCACAAAAGAATATGATTTTATTTTAGTATACATATTTTAAATCACTTAGAACACGACATATGTTAAGCTTGCATTTTGTGGTTATTTCATTTTGCCGGCGACACTGAAATTTTGTAATTGTACCCATTTTTTGGGAATGCCCAAGTAGTACTGCTTGTCTACTAACTTAACGGATGCTGCATTCGAATAGGGACTGCTCTATATTCATTCTCAGAAATTTTGCAATCTTTGGTCATAGAAAATTCCCATCTTTATTTGAAATATAGATATTCTACATTACTAGTATAAGGTGTCGACCTTGAAATAGTAATGGTTCTTGAATAACTTTTTAAAATTTAACTTGGTATGATACTTTGATTAAAGGTTGCCACATATGTAACATGAAGGACACACCAAGCTTTAAAGATAGTCCCCTTCTATGTTGCCTTATCCTTGGAAATATTGAGTATCTTCTCAGTACTTAATGCTGTTCCCTCAAATATCTGACAAAAAATTAAAACAGTTCTGCTTTAAAAAAAAATCATCTAATCTTCTAATTATTTAAACTTATTAAAGGTTAAGCTTTTTCATGTCCATGGGAGGCTATCTCAGTTTATCCAAATTATTCTCGTCTTTAAAATGCATTTATAAATGATACTGAAAGCATGAATCATTCAATTAGAAATAAAACCTCTTTTCTCTGTTTCATATGTTATCTCCACAGTTTTCAATATAGACTTTCTAAAAAAATTGTTTGTACATTTTCTATTGAAAGAACAGTTTGTCCACCTGTAATTTTGACAAAATAATCAGTACTACATGTATCTGGAATACATCAAAGGATATAAAACCTTCCCAGTTAGTTTTTGGAGAATAAATTTATTCTACGGAAGCATTAGTTACCCGGTATTTTCTTTGCAAGATATATTGTGTTTTGTCCACTTTTTTCATATGCATCTCAAAGATATCATTCTTCTACAAATTGCCTGAAACTGAACAGGCAATTTGTTGAAGTTTGTTTTAAAATTTCAGTCATTTAAAAAAAAAACCAACTAGGTATTTTTAGTTATTTTGTGTAATGCCTGTCAAGGTTAGGCACTTAATGAATTGTCAGAAAATTCAGTCATTTTACAAAATGCCTAAATTTAGAAAAGGCCTATAACATATACATTGTATACGTGTTTGTCGGAAACCCTTAAAACCGTGATAGAAAGCGGCATCAAGATTGGCAAAGGAATAATCATAAACCATTAATGGAAGCCAGACTGACAAAATCTTGAAAAAAAATGAAGAACGACGAATTGACCAATAACAGTCTTCAAAGGACTGCAAGAAAAAACTAAGGACTGAGTATCACGAATCCCGCTAAACTTTTTCAGCGGATTTAAAGTCAACATCGGAACAATGTGGTTGTAGTTTGCTTATTGTTGAAGGCCGTACGACAACCTATGGTTATTTTATGTCCGGTCATGATCGTATGCGATTGTATTTTGTATGTATTTGCTTCTTGTTTCACGTGTGAATGTGACTGCTTTTTTTTTTTTTTATTAAATAAAGCTTATTGCATTGTATTTTATTAATTTGTGTGTCATTTGATCTGTTGTGATGAGTTGTCATAACAACAATCATACCACATCTCCGTTTTTATATGGATTTTGGGCGAAGACGAAAATGAAATAAAATTTTACATCGTTTACATCAGAAGCATAAATCAAATATTTTATAGGTAGATAGGTGACTCGTTTTTTAAATAACCTTTTTTCTTATACTTCACATTCGTTCTAACGGTCAGATCGCGTTAATTGCATTGCAGACCCACCTGATTTGCTTTACCATTCATATTAGACAGAGCTCCTAGAGGGAGTTCAAGTTTGTTTCTTGTTTTTTTTTAATCGTGGCTTCTTTATTATTATATGTAATTTCCGCTACTTAAGTAAGGTAATAGTAAGATACTCACATATTAAGATGTGCATTTATTATACAATAAACATGATAGGCTAATACCTTTTTATCTTTTTTTTATGTTTGTATAAATTGATAAAATCGATATTCTTATAAAGTAAACCATAAAACATGTACTTTTACTCAAGCTTTTACTGTATTTACTGTCTTAATTTTCATTATTACCGACTCCAATTTTGTCTTATCAATGAGGTCAACGCCTTTCAAAAAGAACAAATTTTAAATTATTTTGCAAGCTTTGTTTCCAAATTTTATAAATATCTTGTGGTGCTTTAGGCGTTTTGTCAAATTTTATTGAATTCCGAATTTTCCATACTGTCCATTAAGAATATATGATAAAGTTCATCAAGTTAATTTCTTAATTAAGTATTTTGTATACCATTTTTCTCTATTGGTATTATTTATTTGTTTTCTCTATTATTCCCTTTTCCCCCTTTATTCTGCACTCCCCCCTCTATCTTTTAGTTTTCGCCTTTATTCTACAGCTTTTGCCTGTTATGATCCATTCTATCTGTCCAGACCCCCATACATGTATAACATTATTCACATCAATGCTAGTAATGTTCTAACATTTACAGTATCTTGATGTGCCCTGTGGCTCTTTCAAAAGTTGATATTGTTTCAGAAATGTATAACTGTATTTATTAGATGTCGGCAGATATAGATTTTTTTCAAATTGCCTCACAGCTCTCTTCTTTAATGAACGAAATTGTAGTGTGATCTTGTAAAGAAATAGAGATCTCGAAAGAAATACGAGTCCAATGTTTATGTCGATCATCGGTGCACATTTTAATGACGTGTGAGCCTTTGATCCATGTGTTATCATATCATGATTCGCTATTGTCCTATAGGTAAAATATTGTAGGCTTAACTGTAATATGAAACGGCAACTATAAAAAGAGTTAGGTGGCGTCTATCAAATCTGTATAATTTATTCTTTAAATGTTAAAGGATCGATGTTTGCTCATTTCGTGTTCGACTTTTTTCCAGATTTTAGGAATACTCTGGTTTTATCAATGTGTTTCCATTAATAACCCATACTTTTCTTTCCATGATTAACTTACATAGAGTTTTAAAAGCCATAATTAAAAATCCTTTTTACTGTTCCATAGTTAAATGAAATGTGGAAATGTTAGAAGTATGAAAAATTCAGAGAGAAACATTTTCCGCCAAATTTTCAATGTCTTATATATCTTGAAAACAACCACATAGACCTCTATTTTTTTCTGCTTTTTTTCTGCTTTTTTTATTATCATACATCAGTACGAAAAGCTTGTTTTTTTTCTGATACGAGATCACAACTATTTAGACCCCTTTTTTCTGTTTTTTTTTTTATATAGTTCATTTATTATCATACATCAGTACGAAAAGCTTGTTTTTTACTTTCTGAAACGATATTCTCTATACTATATAAATGATCCCAATTTTTCTCTTTTCTTTATTCTCTATTCGGTAATTCCTAACCAGATCCTCATTAAAGGCTTCTTTTGCAAGATAATATTGCTGTAGGTATAACATCTTTTAAGAAGGACAATGACCGATATTTGCGAATAAGACGGCTAGTATATGATGTCGCTATTATTTCTTTCTTTTTGTCTCTTAATTTGGAACGATATCGGAAAGTAAATATATTGTTCTAAAATTAAAATTGTTTTGTATACTTTATACTTTCTTTCTTATTTGGATCTGCTCTTTATTAAATCCGTTAAGGTTTACAAAAAAATATCTAGTTATGATGTCAGGATGGACACTTATTATCTAGTTTGATATTGTATTAAATCATATATTTGTTGTAAAGTTACACAACTGTCAGGTTAGGGAGAACTTTGATGGCTGTTAAAACGTTTAAACCCGATGCATCTGTATATATGCACCTGTCCTAAATCAGGAGTTTGTCAAGTTGTTCGGTGGTTGTCATTTGTTGGTGTTGATACTGGTTCATAAGTGTTTCCCGTTTCTCGTACAACAAAATAGAACATTTTCTTATTTTCATAGTTTGTAAAACATCTGATATAGGACACCTCTAACATAAAATCAGATGTAATAAACCTAAAGATAAGTTTTGAAATAAAGTTTTCAAGAATTGTAAAAAAAATCAGAATTAAGTCCGGTAAAGTCAATCCATAACTTATATTAAGATAAGTTTTTTCCAATATATTTTTTTGTCCCTTAATGGATTTTCGGGTAAAAAAAGAAAAAAATACATTAAACATTAGAGATTTGATGAAAATATTTTAATAATTTTAATATTGGGTCTAATTCTCTTTTTAGTGAACTTTTGTACAAACGACTAGCTAGTATCTTGTTTAAGAATTACACGATCAGTTCCTATACACTTGGTTGAAAATTAAGTTTCAGTGCTCTAAATTATATAACCATCACACGCTACTATGGGAAATTTACATTTTAATAGTTTTGTTTACACTAAATCCATTTTCTTTTTTGATATCAGGTTAAATTTCGCGCACATGGATCCTACTTGCAATGAGTGAAACACGTATTTGTATGCATTGTGTTTTGACTGAAAGTAAATTTAATTTGACAAAACATGCAAAATCTAATTAAATCCAAATGAAATGTCTTCATTTCGTAATTTTGATAGTCTTTGGGACGATATGTATGTGCAGTGGAAGTCAAAGATCAATGCACTCACTAAGGACGCATATTATCGGATTTGATATTGCATTCATTCAGATAAACTTTAACCCTGGAACACATGTTGTTGTCACATACATAGAATCTTGCAACTTGTATATGTAAAATGAAAGGTAAGAAAGTTAAAGTTAATATGACAAAAAACACCATCATATTCAGAATCACGAGATTTAAAAAAAATATTAAAAGAAATAAAAAAATAAGTTTGAGCAATGGCATTATACAACACACACTGCTCTTTATGTTATTAGATATAGGAAGATGTGGTGTGAGTGCCAATGAGACAACTCTCCATCCAAATAACAATTTAAAAAGTAAACCATTATAGGTTAAAGTACGGCCTTCAACACGGAGCCTTGGCTCACACCGAACAACAAGCTATAAAGGGCCCCAAAATTACTAGTGTAAAACCATTCAAACGAGAAAACCAACGGTCTAATCTATATAAACAAAACGAGAAACGAGAACACTTATATATTGCCTTCCAGGTACTAGATACAAGCCTAAAAAAGTTTATCAAAATCAACCATTTTATAATTGTTCTACCAGAAAGAGAAAGATGTTTCACATACTCAATGAACAGTTATTGGTGTATGACAACAATATTTGTAAGAATTTGAATACGAGTCAGACTTCAGAGGAATGAAAGCAACTCTGATCGTAAACTTTTCATGGTAATACTGATTCTCAATATCTAATCTACAGAACTGACAGCATGAATGACAAGTCATGAAAAAATCTAAAATCGTATTTTTTCAAACTATTTTGAATGAATGGTCAAACAGATTCAGATATGTAGCCTGGTATAATATATGTAATGTAACATATACGTGTTTCTCGTTTCTCGTTTTGTTTATATAGATTAGACCGTTGATTTTCCCGTTTGAGTTGTTTTACACTAGTAATTTTGGGGCCCTTTATAGCTTGTTGTTCGGTGTGAGCCAAGGCTCCGTGTTGAAGACCGTACTTTAACCTATAATGATTTACTTTTTAAATTGTTACTTGGATGGAGAGTTGTCTCATTGGCACTCACACCACATCTTCCTATATCTATGGTATAAGATCTTAAATTTTTTATATGTCTTTTCAAATGCCAATTCGAACCTCAGTAATACATAAAATCGTATTGTTTGTACTATAAAATCGAACTGTTTGTATATAAGATATCGATGTGAAGATGTATTTTTTTCTTCAGAATTCATATTACTGCTTTTGTATCTGACAATTCTGAGATCTACAAGTAAGTAATGTTGGAGTGTTTATATATAAAAAAAAAAGCAGGCTCACCAACTAAAGTAATTAAAATCTTCTTAGTCTTGAAGAACACGATTTATCTATAAGACTAGTGTAATTGGCTGAACTAGATTTCAGTAGCCGCAAGTACTTTTCTTGCTGCATGCTTTATGTCTATTGTTTTAAAATAAGTAAGTTATTTTTGTGCCTAGTACCAATAATTTGAGTTAATCCTGCTTTAACTGATTTCAAACATTTGTTCTTTAAGTTAATTAAAAAAAGACTTGTCTTATGTTAGGATGAGTGTTGAATACACATTTTTAACCCCGCCACATTCCTAATGTGCCTATGCTAAGTCAGGAACCTATATATAATTGCCCTCTGTCCGTCTGTCTGTTCGTTCGTTTTTCGTCCATGCGTCTATCTGTCTTTCCGTTCGTTTTTCGTCCGTGCGTCTATCTGTCCACCCGTTAGTTCAGCAATTTAATATATTTCATGATTTTGTTCTTCGTGCTTGCTATTGATTTGAAATTTACTATATTATATAGTTTTATCATGACCAGTTACTTATCAAATTTGAATTTTGTTTCAGCCTAATTATTTTTTTGTTGAATTATTGTCTTTGGACAATTAATTCAATTAACAAGTTATAGATGAAGTTAGCATTTTGTTCAAGTACAATGTATTTTTAACCAATAGGGCACACGTATTGCCATACAATACCCTTTGCTAGTTTCATATTTGCATCAAATGGTAATGTTCTTTTTGATTCTTCACTGCATGGTTGGAATTCAATCCAAACATCAATTCCGAAATTCTTTTGTTGATGTGTGTAAGGATTAAAGAAAAATTGCACAATGGATCATTTTTTCAGCCTACCACACTGTTTACGAACTAAAAAGAAATAGTTTGTGCATTTGTTTTATAGTTGCTGGTACGATATGTCTTTCATGCAGTGGAGTGGATAACAAAGACAAATGTACTCACTTGGAAACGTGCCGCAGTGATGAGGTGTAATCTAAATCTTAAATGTTCAGTCTTTTTATGCATGTATATCATATTTAATGTGTTATCTATCGAATTATATTTCTTGAGTTCATGAGATTTCTGGGTGTAATCTATATATATATATTAAAAAAAAGAAGAAAAACACTTATTTACAACGTCAACAAACAAAAACCACCGAACAACAGGTTCCTGTTTTAGTACAGATGGAAACGAAATCAACGATTTTAACAGTTGATAACTTTCACCCTTACCCGAAATAGAAGTGTAACATTACAACATAGAATGACACTGTAAAAAAATCAACTGAAATAGCCTAAATAGATAAAAAAGAAAAGTGGCACACATTTACAATAATGAGACGAGATATAACACAACATGTGTAAGCATTGAGTTACAAAAATGCATTACAAATTGTGTCAACATGTTAAAAAAAAAGCGAAAGTATGATTTGAGAGTACTTGTAGTTACTGAAATAAAGTTAAAAGCAAAAAAACAAAACCCAACAAGTAATCATACAAAATCATGCATCAGAGACTTTAATCAAATAAAAATCATCCAAGGATTTAATGTGTTAACTTCATGGACAGTCAAATTAGGCACGTCTTATGCAATACCAAAATAAAAGTATCGACAGGCAATAGGACATTTAGAATTTGACCTTATTTTACATATGTCATGTTATGTATAAATAAAGCTTTCTCTATAACTTTCGTTGAATTTTGTTTATTAGATTTGTTTCATCCACAAATATTTAACAGAATCTGGAGCCCAACAATTTGATTTAGGTTGTACTTATCCAGAGGTTTGCATATTTTAAATGTTTTTATGTCTTAATATTTGATTATTACATTTACATTTGATTTATGTTGTTTTCCGATAACTAGAACCGAATTCGATAAAACAAATATTAGAACACACATAATAATAACTAGCATACATATCATAAATCATTGAAAGAGATTTAATAATATGGTTAATCTAAATGCCAGTGCATTCATTGCTCCTACATTGTTACGAATCACAGTCAACGACAAAAGATCCGTGTACATTTTGTTTAAAAGAAAAAGTACTAGTACATCTACTGTTTCATTGATATTTTTTGCTGTAACTACTAGTAATCTGGAACTGTTTTATATACTGCGTAAGTATACCCAAGGGTATGTACCTGGTTCGATAGCTTTATACTGTAATATTCTTTCATTTCAAATGTCAAACAATACAGACGAAAAAACTAACGATCAGCATTATGTATAAATGAATGAACCATGAATAAATATGATGTACAACAACAAACCACAACCAATGAATTACAGGTTCATGATAGGCACATACCGAATATGGCGGGATTGAACCAGTTGGAAGGCGTCAACCCTTTTCCGAACATGGGATAGTGGTGTAACAGTACAACACAAGAAAAAACTTCAAAATTCAGTTCAAATGCGCTTAATTCATCCGATGTATACACAGCAGAAATACACCTAATACAAACTAATACAAACATAGGATAACCAATCCCACAACCAAAACAAATAATAAAATAAAAAAACACCTGACAGTACTCGCAGTTACTTTCAGCTAATTCAAAGCCAATAACAACTAACCAAAAAACTATGCATCTTAGACCTAACAAAATCAATCAGTACTCATCCAACATCCAGTGGAATAAGTGTTGTTTTAGGGGTGGGGGTAGGTATTCAATACAGCAAACCAGCTTTGATTCGGCTTAAAACAAATTTCTTTTAAGAAGCATACATGCAAAAATAACCTGATATACAGTTATGTAGTTATCATTACCTGTTTCCATTCTCATTTTTATCACAAGTCAAACTTGTGTGCGAGAGTTTTATCCTTATGTTGGAATTAAAACCAATATTTAAATTAAAAGTTGAAATATTTTGTCTGTTACAATACATAAATAACAATTATTTAATTCAGCTTTGCGTTAATAGACAACCAGCTTATGCCTTCGGAAAAAGGCTTGTCGAAGGACATCACATGGTATGCCAGGGATGCTGTAACTCAACCAACGTTTGTAACCTGAACACACCATGTGACATCCCTATTAAACATAATGCATCTATTGGTACGTTCTATAAAAAATGTTGATACGTGACTGAATTTTTTCTATCTGCTATAAAAGTTCTCAGATTCTTTCAAGACAAAACGTCAGAAGCCACGAAAATTTATCACAACATCAAAAGGTAATATGTTAGAGACAGATTAACCAAACTAGTGATGCTCCTTGTCAAGTTCAAACGATATATGAAAAGCAATAATGGATATTATCCTGCAATCAGCAAAGATTTGTAGATATAACAGATTAACATAAACAAGTATTTTCTTTATAAGTTAACTCTCTTACTAAGCTATGCTATGTTGAGCAAACGTTAATGAGAAAATGTCAGTTTCCACAACAGTTTGTTTTGGAGTCCTCTTCATGGTCCGCATTCAGACCAGTTCAACTTCATAAAAATCAAAGACAGCGATAAGGGAATTAAAACTAAACGTTAAAGCGCGAAGGTCAAATAGCTGGATAGAAACAATATGAACACGAAACACATAAAATATATTTGTACGAAACAGTTAAAACACCCGACGAACTCAGCCTGTTCTTAATTTCGGACAAACATTTTCCTATATTTTTTCCATCATTGTACATATATTGTATACTAGTATTTATAAACTAAACACTAACAATATGAATGTTTTGTTAAATCAGTATTGAACGCGACGACAGTGGTGACCACATTATCGGAAGTCCAGTAACTGTAAAATGAAGGCGATGCGTCGATTGCTGACCTCAGATATGAGGCAAACACCAAATCATATCATAAATATCTCATTTATTTATTTGTGTTGTCTAAGATGTTTTGCTGAAAAAATCCTGACTTCCACAAACTATTTATTCCCCACAGTGAACCTTTTGCCCAGGGAATGTGAAGATATTAACAGTACAAAGAGCGGTGTGTTTACTATATATCCTGATTCATATACACCTGTTAGAGCGTTTTGTGTAATGACAAAAACCGAAAAATGGACAGTAAGTAATACATTTCTTTTTTTTACTACGAAAATGCTATGCAGAATGTCAATATTTATAGCTAGACAAAATAATCTTGATGTATAGAACAGCGTTATCTGTAGGTCAAATTAAAAGAGCTTTCACCTTTTCTTCTCTTCAAAAATACCGAAATCCAATGTAATTTAAAAAAAGGGGGCATTTAGATTTATAAAAGCTGATTTATCTTTATACGATTCATTTCCCACTAACATTTAAGTAATTTAAACGCGGAAATTTGATCAAAGTAAATTGTGAACCAAACGCGTGTCATAAGACTTTAAGTTAACCATTTAGGTGGCACGGTAGTATTTCCTGGCCCATAAGGGATAATGATAGCCTTTTTAGAATTTTCACCACTTTCTAACACTGCAAAAAATTATACATTCACAGTTAACTGAAGTACTTTCATTTTACCATTTCGAAATGAATTGGAATATGCATCATGACCGTTTACTTTTTTTGCTATTTTTAAAATCCTAAGGCCACTAGTACTTTTAGGTCTTTTATGGTGCAGTGAATGCAAAATTAAAAAAAAATCTCAAAAATTCATTTTCATCTGTATGTAAAATTATTTCATATTTTTCTACACCTGATTCATCACTCAGTTTGGGAAAGTATGTTCAGTTGATACTGTATTTTTTGTCCAATCACACTGTTTAGATACATTTACCACTGTATTTTTTGTCCAATCACACTGTTTAGATACATTTACCTAAGTAGGGTACACAAAAGAGCAACCTAAATTCTGGAAATCAAATACTACCGTGCCACCTTAACAGACACCAGTGAAATGAACCATACTCGGATTTTACAATTGAACGTTGCTTCTTACGGGATAACACTTCAAAAGAATAGAACCAAGATCTCAAATGATTTTACAGTAACAACAAAAACATATAATTTTGACACAATAAAGATCAATGATACAAGGAATGAAAAAAAATAACACCAGAAGACTAAAGATAACTTCTTTCATATTCATAAAACATATATCAATTGAAATCAAATTTTAACTTTCGCATTTAAGGTTATACAGAAAAGAATTAATGGTTTTGTGGACTTTTATAGAAATTGGGATGCTTATAAAAAAGGTTTCGGTGATCCAGCAGGCGAATACTGGCTGGGTATTTATATATCATTCTTTGTTGTAATTGAAAAAAAATAAGACATTGTGTCAATAGACCGTGCACCTTTAAACCAGTTGTTTTGATGTTCTATTAATTCATTTATATTATCAATATAAATTACAAAGAGATTAATAATTGGTATTTTCAATATCAGCTTGTTGATCATTCCGAATTGTAGTCTAGGTGCTGATAGGGGTCTGTGAATATTAACCCGGCTGATATCGAAAAGGCCTTGTGATAATCTGTTTATCATATACTTTCGACAATTGTCTTATATAAGAGGTATAAGGCAAATAAACAAATGTAATAACAAAAACAGTAAAAAACGTTATAAAGAAGTTGGATTATGAATCCAACAAATACACATCGAACTAATAAACTCAGATATATCTCCTGCTCCCACAATTATAAAGCGATCTTCCTCTATCTTTTTCTGGTTTATCAAATATTGATTTCGCACTTATTTATGTCGCTGGAAAATGCGACACCAATTATAACGCAAAACTTGGTGAAGACATGTAGTCACCAAATTACAAGGACGAAGGGCGTGGTTTTAATTATGGGCCAATTCATGCATACTAGTCAATGAGTCGTCCAAAATAACTATACTTTATTTTAAGTATATGTAAATACAAAATTGTAAACCAAGTTTATAATGTGTTCCAATAAATATGAACAATATGCATAATTGAAATATTCACATGCAACGGAGCTGTATTCTGAATTTTACAGATAACTGACCAAAATGCAGCCTTCAAGTCAAACTGAATTTTATATTTGGGATACTAAAATGGGTTATAAATGGGTAATCAGCCTGGATGTGAAATGGTGGCTTGTTTACTTCTGTTTAGTTTTACACATATTCAAAAGCTATCATACTAATGCTAAGTACATTGTATATGCTAATATATTGATATTTCCTTGTTGAATATCTAATGTAAATGAATATCTGTTTTGAAAGAGGCGCAAAAGATACAAAAGGAACAGTCAAACTCATAGATCGAAATCACACCAAAAAAAAAGAAAAAAGACAAACAGACAAACAACAGTTCACAAGATACAGCATAGAAAACTAAAGACTAAGCGACACGAAACCCATAAAAAATGCGGGCGAAATATATCTGTGGCAAATAAATGACAGATTAAATGGCAAACTACTTTTGAATACCACAACAGACGATTAAACACTGTTCATTAAAAATCATTGTAAAATATTTCATGCTCGATGTGGAATATTTCTATACGCATAGATATATGGTACATGTATGTTGAATTTATTTCAGGAAACGAAGCTATTCACAAAATCTCCTCGTCAACTGGCCATCAACTGTCCATTTATATGGAAGATTTCGACGCCAGATTTGTGTATGCTAATTATTCCAACTTCCTTGTTGGAGATGAATTGGAAAAGTATCAACTCACTGTTACTGGCTTTTCTGGCTCACCTAGTCTTGGTATGCAAATTTAATCATTAGAAAATGAATTGGTAAAGACATACGTTGCTTTTACATTTGTTCATGAAATAGCACCTATATATTTTATAAACGTTTTCAAACTCTTTTATATAGAAACTTTAAAAGTAAACGCATCACGACGACACTCTTTGCAAGCAACATCTTAACTTCAACTTTTCATTACTCTTTTGACCCAACATGTCAGCTTTTCATTTTAGCTAATTGTTGACTCTTACAAAACTAGCATTAAACAAGAGCTCCTAAACAAGAATGACAAGAAGCAAGCTTTCTTCAATCCTAGTAATATTCAAAATATTTGATGTCTCATCATTGCATGATTGAAAGTCTGGTTACAATGTTTGTCGGATACAAGCCTTCAAATTTCAAACAATTGATATCACCCTTATATTTATGTCTGCTTCATATTTTAACAAACACAAACACATTGACCGTATTGATATGTTTGAAACTTAGCCATACAGCACGTGCCATTATTTCAAGTGATTGAATTCATTTGATAAGAAACACGTAGATACAATTCAACTCAATCCTCTCTCTTTTTAATAATATCATCAAATGCTTACTACCACATGTATATTTCATGTATGAGCAACACTACTACTGTCAGTAATGTATCTTACAACTTGTTTACTCCTTCGAAATATCTGATCTTTTTGCCGTTTAGTGTATTGTTGACTGGTGTCTGCTTTTCTCTGTATTGATAATATTACTATTTATGATATCTATTTGTTCAAGTCATGGATTTATATTGTTCCTTCATAGTCACAAGGACTTCCCGTTTTGAGTTTCCCTTGGATTTCGGTATTTTGGTTAATATACTTTTTATTAATATTGAAGCAAAGGTCAACACTAGTTTTGACTATTTTCACCATTGCTGTTCTGGCGATTTAGCCCTTGATTGACTGGAACATGACGCTTTATGTTGTTTTTGTGCAACAAGATACATTTTAATTGAATGTTTTTTTTAAATTTCGATATAGTGTTACTGATGACAATACTGAATGGAATTAAATTTAACTGCTTCTGTTCTTGAGCTATATATAATTCTTAATGGGTTAAACAATGCCACCAACAAATATATTTATTTCACGGTTTGGTATCATTTAGCTGACTCTTGTGTCATCTAATACACACAAAGGTTTGAAGATTGACTATTTTACAGATGATAGTTTGATACAAAACAGCCATTTCAGCTTTACCACTAAAGACAGAGATAATGATTCACACACTACGACAAATTGTGCACAGTTGTTTCATGGCGCCTGGTGGTATAGAACTTGTGGTGGCAGCAATTTAAATGGACAATATTTAGCAGGATTAACCAACAATCTTAAAGCTGTACACTGGTACTATTGGAAAACAAGTTTCTACTCTCTAAAAAAGGTCACCATGATGATTAAAAGAAGACGTCAAGTAAATTGAAATTTAAAAATGTTTTTTATTCAGATGAAATTAAAACTTGGATGTGTTCCGACTTATCAATTCAATATTTGATTATATAAGAATTAATATACAGTGTACTGGATATGTATCATTGCGTTCAGTTTGCTACCTTCTTGGCTTGTGTTGCTCAGTCGTAAATTTCTTTGTTATCTGTTGTTTGTCATTTTATGTGTTTTTTTTGCAGTGTTGCCAGAAGATGTCGTAGAATTATGAAATGACATATCGGTTTAGTCTCTTTCTTCTCTCTATATGTTAGAGATTTATCAATAATCGTAATACAACTGTTGAAAATCGAAAACTGATTCTCTACATCGATTTCCTTTCAATTTGAATCATTTGTAAAAGTTTAAAAAAAACGCTTAAAGATTTAGAAAAAAGGCAAGATTAAGGAAAGGAAATAACTGTATATGGTGTTTAATCGATATCAGGTTGAGTCCAAAGTAATAATCTTGTAACAAAAATAACAGTATTAGGAAGTTCAAAATGGAAATTCATTTATCAAATGGCAAAATCAAAAGCTCATACATATCAAGCGAATGGAATACAGTTATCATACTCCTGACTTGTAAAGGCATTTCCATGTGTCAAAAAGGGAAGATTAATTTTGATTTTGAAGCTGTTAAACTTCTCACTCGTATTACAATCGCATATAATTCCATTGCATGCGGTAAATAGCGGAGTTTTCCAAAATCTTTATTACTTTATATATAGATTCTTACATTGGTATCATTGATATTTCGGATATATTCAATCGAAATAGTTAAATTATGAATTTTTGAAGTCAGAGTCTCGGTGAGGACTTTAAAGAATTATTTTATTATGGAGATTGGATACATAAACTCATCATAAATACCAGGATTGCAATTTTGTATTTCCGCATGACGCACGTTTCGACTTCAACGACTCTTCAGTGTCGCTCGAATAAAAAAGTGTTATAAAGGCCAAATAAAGTACGACGATGAATATAGGTAAATTAGGAACGACTTTAGTTATTTTTTTTGTGTGTCGATTACTAATTTAAAACCTTTAAAAAAAACAGAAGATTTGGTTTGAATATCAATAGTCAATAGAAGTAAATTTTTTGTCTCCAAAGGGCTTTATACTTTTTTGGTAAATTTTGGTTCATAAGATTGAACTCGGCTGACATGCCCAATAGATTAAAACATTCTTTTATATATTTCGTCTCAACATTTGCTTGAGTGTAAAAGAGGGGCGAAAGATACCATGTGAACAGCAAAACTCATAAATCGAAAATAAATTGACATTACCATGGCTAAACAGGATATGAACAATCAGACAAATAATAGTACACAAGATCCAACAAAGAAAGCTAATAACTGAGCAACACGAACCCCATCAACACTGTGGGTGATCTCGGTGGCTCTGGAAGGGAAAGCAGATCCTGCTCAAAATGTGGCACCCGTTGTGTTGCTAATGTTATTACAAACCTTGTAAGCTGTCTAATTCGGTAGGTCACATTCATGAAATGGAAAGGAATTGTAGTTACGACGTAAGAAACATATCCGATGTGATCTGTGAAACGGTTATTCCGTTCCAGTCAACCAACTGGTGATGGATATGTCTTCCGTAAAATTTACGAAGGGTTATTTCAACATTATCATTTGGAACTCTTGATTTAATAGTTTTCTTGTGAGCAGCAACCCTCTATCAAGAAAATCATGATAGGAAATACAAGCGCGGGAATATCGTATCAAATATGAGATAATACATACTCCGCATGCAGGCGCTGCTGGATTGTTGCTACATAGAAATAGAAAGTTCGCATTTGGGAAGCTGAACTTATCTCGTTTGTCGTAAAGTTTTGTTTTCTACACACACTCATTGTCAATTTCTAGATGTAAGTCAAGATATAGGCAGACCTAACTGTATCTGTTGTATACTGTATCTGTAGTTCCATGGGATAGATGCGTTCAATTTATAGTCACCAAATTTTGAATTATTTATTGAGATAACATCATCTATATAGCAGAAAGTAAAATTAAGGGATATTGTTAACTTCTTATTTTCCATCCTAAGAAATTCATGTGTGAAGTCAGCTTCATAATGATAAAGAAAAAAGTCGGCAAGAAGAGGGGCACAATTAGTTACAATTATAAGACCGACAGTCTGTTGAAAAAAACAAATGTTATGACAGAAAAGAGAATAAAAACGGAAAAAGTTTCAAACAGCCAGATCAAAGAGCAGAATACAGCATAAGGCCAACAAAGCGTTCTCAACGCATCGAGGAAATTCTGCCTCCGTAGGTGGGATTCTGCTCCCCCCTAAACAAAAATGTATAATAAAAGAAAAACGACTGGTTGTCCATTCATGACAAAAAACTTTAAATGCACAGCAAAAAAAAAAAAAAAGAAGAAGCAAAATGCTAGCGGTTATTTTACTGATCGTCATCCCAAATTAATTAGGAGGTATTCGACACCCAGACACACAACTCTATTTACTCTACAATTTGTCCTTAACACTGCCATGAGTGGTATTTTGTTTTGCAGACTGACGATAACTTCACAAATGTTACTTGAAAAAAACAAATCCATTGAGTTATATCATTGAACTGTACCTGACAAACAAACCAAACATGCATTGTCATACTTAGGCCCCTTACGCTTGAAGATCACAATCAAGCATGCACAAACCAAAGAAACATATCGACGACTATGAAGTAAATCGAGATAAAAGTGATGTATCGAGGTAGGAAATGACGTATGTATAAGGCAATGCAAGACGTTCTAGTAGACTGTAAGATTTAACAACATCAATTAGAACCCGGTAAAAAAGAACATACAAAAAATTAGTTCCTACGCATAGTTTTAAATATATTTTGAGATAAAAGGCATCACATGAAAGGTGAAAGATTGGTGGTTCTTGTAGAATACCTTTTGAGTGATAATTTTAAATAATACAAAAATATATGAACGAATTATCGGAATAAGGGCTTAATCATGTTAATTGATTATTTCTCAGGAAATACCTGGTTTGGTGTATCAAAATTTTCGGTAACCAAGACATGGTGATGTGTATAAAACGACGTATTACAATTGTATTAAGTTAATCAGCATTGCATGTAGAGAATGACAAAACACACACCAGAGATGTTACCTTAAAACAAAAACTATAAAAACACAGACGAACATACTCCTCAATTACAGAAAAACTATCATATCCTCTAAACAGCACGAAAGACAATCTATTCAAACATAATAAATAATAGCTCAGCAAAATAATCCTCTTATTTTCGAAACAGACGAATGGAGAGAAATCAATTACTAAAATACCTCTGACCATTAAATCAAATTACTTCAGTTCAAGTTCATTGACTGTGCTAATGCTCGAATGTCCACTCACCTTCTAATAACATTGGATTGAAGTTAAATCGAAAGAAATTTCTGCCTAGAATATAATATTTTAATAGAAGTAAAATTACCAAACTGTCGATCACCTAAAAAAACAAAAAATGAATATTTGCAATGCTAATAGTAAACTAGATTTTTGTTTAGCTCAAATGGTATGAAAGGCAAATTGATCTTTCCTCATCCCTTGACTTCCGTTGTTCGTCGTCGTCCGTTGTTTCTAAACTTTTACAAAAATATTTTGTTCACACATCATTGAATAGATAATTGAATTTTATTCGGCTGTCATACAAGTAATAGGTTTGCCTAGCTACAAAACCAAGTTTAATTCGCCATTTCCTACACAAGAACATTCCTTTACCAAGTCAGGAATATGACAGTTGTTTTCCATTTGTTTGAGCATGACACAAATTGTCATTTGACCCGTTAAGTAGTTAACAATTTTTCGCATATTTATGTTATCTTTTACCAAAATCTTCTTCATTGACAATACATAGACAAATTCAACCAAAGATCTCCACAATCATCATTAGGATATCTATTTAAAAAATGTGTCAGATGACCCCGCTTGTCAACCAAAACGATCACCTATGATAAAAATAGAAACTAGGGGTAAAATGCAACTTGTATTCTTCATTTTGGAATCTGAAATGAGTCATTCTATTATGGAACAAAAAATTCAGCAAAGAAAAAAAAACCAATTAGTCTAAGATAAACATGGCCACAACTTAAACCTGAGAAATTAATGATAGCTTCACGCTTGTTAGAACCAACATGTAATTTGCCTCTATTTAGCACAGACGAGATGATCTCTGCTTGTTCGATTAGTCATTCCCATGTATTTTGAATTATAATTATAGATCAGATTAACATTCTTAAAAGATATCATGCTTATCTTTGACACTGGGTCCAGGAAAAAAAAATCGACAAAGAGATTGACATAATTCAGTAGTCAGTCTCCGTAATGAACAGTAACTTTGCTGTGACAAACCTTTAGTGAAACTTATAATACACATTTTCATTGATTATCCTTTTCAGAGGAAATATATTTTGACTTACATACCCATTGAATGATCGACATTTCATACTTTTACAGAGCAAAATAAAGAGTTGTTCTCTCTTTATTTTGTTGTTTACGGCAGTCATTAAATTACCTTAGAGACTAGGTATATTTTGAACCCTGAAATTTTGTTAAATCACTTAAATCAATGTCAAATGTTTTATATCTAGTAGATGTCTATTGTGTCTTTCGGTTGCCTTCACATTATTTCCATCTACATCTCAAATTAGTCCACTGTATTGATTGATGTTGTACTGCGAATTAGAATATTTGTTTGCACAGCCCATTGCAGCCTTTGGCTATTTTCTGCTCTTTGGTCAGGTTGTTGTCTCTTGGTGAGACATTTCCATTCTCAATTTTATTGAATTTAAGTCATGGATGAAAACAAATATAAAAACTTAAACTAGAGTTTTATCTTTAGCTCTCTATAATATTTGATTCGAATATTTGTTTATTAAAAGTTGCACTGCTTCTAAGCAGGTTGTGATACGTTTGTTTATGAATCTCAATGATGAAATTTCTGTTCCTTTGTTCATCGTTATTCGTTACGAAAATCACTTATTGTTGTGCGATAACAACAGTTCTGATTAATTGTTAAGATAAATAAAACTTAAAAGAAATTGTGTATGCATACGGAGTTTATATCACCCAATTGATTCGATATTTCCAGTCTTGAATATCCTATCGTGGTTTCCATGGTAGAGGGTTGCTACTCTAAGAAAAGCTATTAAACCAAGAGTTCCAAATGGTAAAGTTGAAATCATCCCTTCGTATATTTTACCCCATTACGAGTTGGTTGACTGTTATGGAATAACCGTTTCTAGATGATATCGGATATGTTCCTTATGTCGTTACTACTATCAACTTCCCTTTTCACAAATATGACCTACCAAATTAGACTATTTACCGGGTTTGTAATAACATGAGCAACACGACGGATGACATATGTGGTGCAGGATCTGCTTACCGTTCCGGAGCCCCTGAGATCACCTCCAGTGTTTTTTTTTGGATTCGTGTTGTTTAGTCGTTAGTTTTTTATGGTTTTCTATGTTGTTTCTTGTGTACTTTTAACCATGACGTACGTTGTCAGTTTATTTTTGATTCATGAGTTTCGCCTCTCTTTCAATATACAGGATATATTTCCATATAAAAACAAAGAGATGTCGTATAATTGTTAACGAGACAACTATATCAAAGTGTAACAAAGTTGTTGCAAGCAGTTAAAGGCAACCCTGCAGACTTAACAATGCGAAAACACATACCCCATAGTCGGCTCTAAAACACACAGATATGAAAAATCTGAAAAAATATATTCATTTTGGAAAACTAGCTTGTATATAACAAAACAATCTACGCAACACAAATATGACAGACGTCAACTATCGCTAACCACTGAACTACATGTTTCAGACGCGCGACAAGTACATACATAATTTATGATCAGGCAAACATATTCGACCAATGATGTTTTCCATAGGTGTAGATAACGAAATAAATATATCGGCTTATGCAGAACCTGTTCATATGTGTGATAGTCGAGAAGATTGAAACAACATTTTAGCTAAACTGAACGGGAAAAAAGGTAGGTAATTACTAAAAATAATAACTTTTGGATTTTTCACATGTTCAGTAATTCATACGCAATTATGACTAAGGTTAGTACAATTTTAAATCAATTGATTCATTAAACTATGGTGATTATCTATTTTTAATTCATAATCACTCATGTAAGCCTTGGTTGGTTTCAGACAGTTTACTATTTGCATCTTCAAATTAATTGTTGTATCACTTTATTTTTTTTCTTCAAACTAGAAATAGATGGCTGGTTTTTATAGTTCAAAATTTGCGTTCAGAAGTTATAATATATAAGAAAGATATGAAACACTTGAATTCTTCATTCTATTCATCTGTGTTGCGCTTTTTTTTAATGTTGTCTTTGATAACAAGAAGCGGTACAATCTCTATTATGGGTTTTGTTGTTGATATTTTATCTTTTTTGCCCTTAGAATAGATCTCGTTTCAGGCTAATGGGCATAACTTAAATGTTAAAAATCGTTGACATTACTTTACAAATAATGTTGATAATAATTTGATAACTGCCGTATTGAGACTAGCATGTGTTTTCACTTATCGCCAAATAGTTCTATGGTGATAGCCACATGTTATCTGTTGGATTTTAAGGGTTTACTTAAGATTATTCTTTAAATTAAAAAAAATATCAACCTTTTACTCTGTCCTTAATTGATAAATATGTCTCCCTGTTGTATTAATAGCCTCAAATTAGGGGAAACATAAGTGTAGTTTCCATTTTAACTAGTTAGTTTAAACATATTTAATTGTACAAAACAAATGGATTAGACACAAGTTTTTCAACTAAGTTCCGTCTTCTAAAATGCTTCATGCCTCACGAAAAGAAACAACATATTAAAGCTGGAAAAAATGTGTAAATTTCATATTAAAAGAAATTCAGCAAAAAATCTATTTGGATAATTTTGATGCAACGACGTCATGAGTTAACATAACGTTAGAGTATGCCAGCTTACAAACTGAAATTTGTTCCATAACATTGCTCATTGTAGAAACCATTCTTTGACCTATAGTAACCAATTTCTGTTTCATTTAGTCACTTGTAGAGAGTTGTCTCAATTACAATCATAACAAGTCTTCCTTTTTTAAACACATTAAGATGCAACCAGCTAATCAAACAACCTGACTATATCTCCTGTAATTACAAAAAAAAGAAGATGTAGTATGATAACCAATGAGAACAATAGACACAAAAGTTAACAACATTGTCAACAACGAGCAGAACCCATACTGAAAAGTCAGCAATTAAAGACTTCAAAAATGACAAATGACAAATGTAAACAAATTCAAACTAGAAAAACTAGCGGCATAATTTAGGTAAATAAAAATGATAGAAAAACACATATGTAATACAGCAACAAACGACAACCACTGAATAACATGCTCCTGGCCTGGGATTGGCACGTACATAAAGAAAGAAATGACTGCTTTAAATCGACATACTAATAATTATTTTGTCTTTATTTTTTAGAACACAATGTATGCAATGAACGAGTTTACTGCAGCTGTATGGATCGTATTTTTTGTTGTTTGTTTGTTAATCATTTCAATTATAATGTGTTCCCGAAAAGAAGTAAAAGTGTCTGCTGAAGCATCATTTAAAGACTCAAAACCGCATTTTAATTTTATTTGGGATGCACGTTATCCAACTGATGAAAAGAAACAATAAATTTTGAAGACATTATACAACTTAATGAAATAATTGGATTAATTCATATTCTATATTAATTCTTTGTCTCTACTGTTAAATCCAGATACTTTTTAAATGATCACAATTTGGTTTATGAATTTTTGGAACGAATAAAACATTTCAAATGTCTGTGTAATTATCCCAAGCCAGGAATCTACAGTTCAGTGGTTGTCATTTCGTCATATCTGTTATATTTGTTTTTCGTAAATTGTTTTCTTATAAATTAGGGCGTTAGTTTTTTTCCAATTTAATATGCTTCATAATATATTTTTGTATGTCAGTGCCTTTTATAACTGACTATACGGTTTGCATTTTTCTAATGGTTTATAAACGCCGTACGTTGGTCTATAACTGCTTATTTCATATAAGAAACTCTTCGAATAAATGAGTCAGTAAGAAATTAGCATGACACACATTGTTAAAATAGAAACATCATTCCTATGGGATGTTAAGAACTAGCTACTGTCCCATTTAAGATTATCCTAAATATCATATATTTATCTATAACATAAGCAAATATGTGATTATGTCAACTACGTCTTAAACGTTTATTTTAAATCTTTAAATTCTTTTTTTGTTTGCCACTTTTATATTTAATTTAGATGTTTCGTAAAATTTAGAAACTTTTTTTAGAATTGACATGTCTATTTCATATACATATGTTCATACTGTTCCTTGAAAAGAGTTTACGTCTGAATAGAGATGATAGAGGTTTCATTCCATGGAATAAATTTCACCTACCAAGGAATTTTAAAGTGCAAACATGTGATCATCCACCCTCCTGTGATTTCGAAATGCACCTTGTAGTACACATTATATTCATTTAATTTGAGAGTTTCTGTATATATTTTAGTAATCAGGTAGTGTGTAGACCCACCTTTGTGTGTGGGAATAATGATTCCTTTATGCATTATTCTGGATTTTTTTTCTAAATCTGCATTTTTGATCAAAACATGAACAAGAGTTCAACAGAATATCTTACCATATTTAAGGGATGCGTTAGTAATGCCATCAGTACCACAGGCTTTTACCAATTTGAAAGTTTTCAATATCGGTGAAATTTTATTTTCGTCGAACGTAATCAATAGGGAAGAGTCTTAAATCAATAAATTTTCGTCAATAATTATGTAATCATGCTTTAAACTTCTTTTCCGTTGTTTTTTACATTTCGAAAGGCACATATTCAGCTTAAATGCTGGAAAAAGGCACTATGTATCTTATCAGTAGTCGTCAATATTTTATCAGAATCACTTGAATCATTCAGCTATATAGTCCTGTATCGGTTTGTTATATTTTCATAATTTTAATATTTTAAAAGCCTTTTTATTCTGTTTTTTTGCATTTCTACATTTATCATTTAACTGTCATATTTAAGCTGACCTTTTTTTTTCTTTTGAATATCAATTGATATGTTATCATGATTAAATTGTGTCTTTCGATGCTGTAATTTTACACTAAAACGTTTAAAGTTGTCATATTCTTTATGTGCACGTCCCAAATCAGGAGCCTGTACTAGAGAGGTAATCCTTGCTTATTTTCGTTCTTTTTCATGTTTGTGTTTCGTATATTGTTTTGCATACTTTTTTCGTGTATTGTGTCGATATTTTTTTTAATGATTTGTCTGCTTTTATCTTCTTGTTTTGGACAAGTCTCTGACGTAACTCTAACTTATATGAAAATAAGTTCGTCAATGCGTTGGGCACTGTTATCTCCAACAGGAATGCCAGCAATTTGTTGAACCAGTTTTCATCTAAACTCATAAAATATGCTTTTAAATAAGAAAAACTGCATCGTAATGATCTCTTTTGTCGTATTATATCCCTGGTATTAGATAAAATATCTAAATTGAAACCTCCTTGGTGATAAAAGACATATGAGGATCTGTTTAAATTGAAAATCTTAAGTTGTCTCGATATGTAAATACCGTTGGTGTACTTGTTTGAATTGTAAAAAAAAACCCAACACTGTGGGTCCTTTTATTGCTTGCTGTTTTTGTTGATAACCGAGTTGATATTAATCCTTCCCAGTTGTATCGACCAAAACAATAAAACGTACATGACAATTTATGAAGGTGGGGGATTAAAGAACTGTTAGTGTTAGAAATTTAAATATATCAATAAAGCAAGATCTAACTCATAGCGGAAGTTGTTTCTAACGTAAATGTAATAACTAACAAAAGCTTACTTGAACAATTTCGTATTGAAAAAACTAAGATATAAAAATTATAACTGTAACACAAATTGTGAATTTGCTTTGATATGCGGCTTGTCTATGTGGTTTGTAATCAAATATGCAAGTGTTTTGAATATGGTTTCGGTTGTATAATTATGTCGTATCGTGTTTTGTCCAAACAATCACAAAATTGCCTTTCTAATCCACCATTTTCATAAGAATTGTTTGGACGAATATTTTATCAATTAATTGTAAAAAATTCGAGATTGCATGTTTGTTACGTAAGGCGTCACTGTTTATCATATCGTAAGTTCGTTGTTGTTCTGACGTTTGCATGATGTGTCGGCTGTTATTTTTTTGTGCGTATCTCTGTTATGAATGATCTTCATGTGTTAGTGCTGTTTTTCTGTCACGTAGAGGTTTCATTAAGCGATATAATACAACTCGTCTAAACATCAACCCAACAATGTTAGATCTGTAAGTTTGCTTTTTCAAATTTTTTGTTCTTCCCTCGTCGGGATTCGAACCCATGCTACTGAGATATCGTGACACCAAATCGCCTGCACTGTAGCCGTCCCGCTAGACCACACGACCACCTGGGCTTCAAATTAAAGCTTTTGGTGGCCGTGTGTTACCTTTCCTCGTCAGTTTTAATCTAGCGTCGTACTACAGTACATGATATATAAGGCATAGAGATGATATTGTTACAGATCAGCTCAATTATCTATAATAAAGGATCCTACAAATTAATGCAAGATACAGTCACAGAAAATAATTATATTTTTAAGTAAGTCTGAGTCAGTGACAACTCTACATTATGTATATACAACTCGTCTAAACATCAACCCATCAATGTTAGATTTGTAAATTTGCTTTTGCAAATTTTTTGTTCTTCCCTCGCCGGGATTCAAACCATACATGTACTACTGAGATATCGTGAAACCAAATCGCCTGCACTGTTGCCGTCCTGCTAGACCACACGACCACCTGGGCTTCAAATTAAAGCTTTTGGTGGCCGTGTGTTACCTTTCCTCGTCAGTTTTAATCTAGCGTCGTACTACAGTACATGATATATAAGGCATAGAGATGATATTGTTACAGATCAGCTCAATTATCTATAATAAAGGATCCTACAAATTAATGCAAGATACAGTCACAGAAAATAATTATATTTTTAAGTAAGTCTGAGTCAGTGACAACTCTACATTATGTATATACAACTCGTCTAAACATCAACCCATCAATGTTAGATTTGTAAATTTGCTTTTGCAAATTTTTTGTTCTTCCCTCGCCGGGATTCAAACCATACATGTACTACTGAGATATCGTGAAACCAAATCGCCTGTACTGTTGCCGTCCTGCTAGACCACACGACCACCTGGGCTTCAAATTAAAGCTTTCGGTGGCCGTGTGTTACCTTTCCTCGTCAGTTTTAATCTAGCGTCGTACTACAGTACATGATATATAAGGCATAGAGATGATATTGTTACAGATCAGCTTAATAAAATCAACGGTACCAATTTTGTTGCACCAGATGCGCATTTCGACAATACATGTCTCTTCAGTGATGCTCGTGGCCAAAATATTTGAAATCCAAAACATATATAAAAGATGAAGAGCTATAATCCAAAAGGTCCAAAAAGTATAGCCAAATTCGTGAAAGGAATCAGAGCTTTGCATGAGGGAGATACATTCCTTTATTTATAATAATTTCTAATATTTTGTAACAACAAATTTTAATAACACAAAAAATCCGTATTTTCATGCCAGTACCGAAGTACTGGCTACTGGGCTGGTGATACCCTCGGGGACTAATAGTCCACCAGCAGAGGCATCGACCCAGTGGTAGTAATAAAATCAACGGTACCAATTTTGTTGCACCAGATGCGCATTTCGACAATACATGTCTCTTCAGTGATGCTCGTGGCCAAAATATTTGAAATCCAAAACATATATAAAAGATGAAGAGCTATAATCCAAAAGGTCCAAAAAGTATAGCCAAATTCGTGAAAGGAATCAGAGCTTTGCATGAGGGAGATACATTCCTTTATTTATAATAATTTCTAATATTTTTGTAACAACAAATTTTAATAACACAAAAAATCCGTATTTTCATGCCAGTACCGAAGTACTGGCTACTGGGCTGGTGATACCCTCGGGGACTAATAGTCCACCAGCAGAGGCATCGACCCAGTGGTAGTAATAAAATCAACGGTACCAATTTTGTTGCACCAGATGCGCATTTCGACAATACATGTCTCTTCAGTGATGCTCGTGGCCAAAATATTTGAAATCCAAAACAATATATAAAAGATGAAGAGCTATAATCCAAAAGGTCCAAAAAGTATAGCCAAATTCGTGAAAGGAATCAGAGCTTTGCATGAGGGAGATACATTCCTTTATTTATAATAATTTCTAATATTTTGTAACAACAAATTTTAATAACACAAAAAAATCCGTATTTTCATGCCAGTACCGAAGTACTGGCTACTGGGCTGGTGATACCCTCGGGGACTAATAGTCCACCAGCAGAGGCATCGACCCAGTGGTAGTAATAAAATCAACGGTACCAATTTTGTTGCACCAGATGCGCATTTCGACAATACATGTCTCTTCAGTGATGCTCGTGGCCAAAATATTTGAAATCCAAAAATATATAAAAGATGAAGAGCTATAATCCAAAAGGTCCAAAAAGTATAGCCAAATTCGTGAAAGGAATCAGAGCTTTGCATGAGGGAGATACATTCCTTTATTTATAATAATTTCTAATATTTTGTAACAACAAATTTTAATAACACAAAAAATCCGTATTTTCATGCCAGTACCGAAGTACTGGCTACTGGGCTGGTGATACCCTCGGGGACTAATAGTCCACCAGCAGAGGCATCGACCCAGTGGTAGTAATAAAATCAACGGTACCAATTTTGTTGCACCAGATGCGCATTTCGACAATACATGTCTCTTCAGTGATGCTCGTGGCCAAAATATTTGAAATCCAAAACATATATAAAAGATGAAGAGCTATAATCCAAAAGGTCCAAAAAGTATAGCCAAATTCGTGAAAGGAATCAGAGCTTTGCATGAGGGAGATACATTCCTTTATTTATAATAATTTCTAATATTTTGTAACAACAAATTTTAATAACACAAAAAATCCGTATTTTCATGCCAGTACCGAAGTACTGGCTACTGGGCTGGTGATACCCTCGGGGACTAATAGTCCACCAGCAGAGGCATCGACCCAGTGGTAGTAATAAAATCAACGGTACCAATTTTGTTGCACCAGATGCGCATTTCGACAATACATGTCTCTTCAGTGATGCTCGTGGCCAAATATTTGAAATCCAAAACATATATAAAAGATGAAGAGCTATAATCCAAAAGGTCCAAAAAGTATAGCCAAATTCGTGAAAGGAATCAGAGCTTTGCATGAGGGAGATACATTCCTTTATTTATAATAATTTCTAATATTTTGTAACAACAAATTTTAATAACACAAAAAATCCGTATTTTCATGCCAGTACCGAAGTACTGGCTACTGGGCTGGTGATACCCTCGGGGACTAATAGTCCACCAGCAGAGGCATCGACCCAGTGGTAGTAATAAAATCAACGGTACCAATTTTGTTGCACCAGATGCGCATTTCGACAATACATGTCTCTTCAGTGATGCTCGTGGCCAAAATATTTGAAATCCAAAACATATATAAAAGATGAAGAGCTATAATCCAAAAGGTCCAAAAAGTATAGCCAAATTCGTGAAAGGAATCAGAGCTTTGCATGAGGGAGATACATTCCTTTATTTATAATAATTTCTAATATTTTGTAACAACAAATTTTAATAACACAAAAATCCGTATTTTCATGCCAGTACCGAAGTACTGGCTACTGGGCTGGTGATACCCTCGGGGACTAATAGTCCACCAGCAGAGGCATCGACCCAGTGGTAGTAATAAAATCAACGGTACCAATTTGTTGCACCAGATGCGCATTTCGACAATACATGTCTCTTCAGTGATGCTCGTGGCCAAAATATTTGAAATCCAAAACATATATAAAAGATGAAGAGCTATAATCCAAAAGGTCCAAAAAGTATAGCCAAATTCGTGAAAGGAATCAGAGCTTTGCATGAGGGAGATACATTCCTTTATTTATAATAATTTCTAATATTTTGTAACAACAAATTTTAATAACACAAAAAATCCGTATTTTCATGCCAGTACCGAAGTACTGGCTACTGGGCTGGTGATACCCTCGGGGACTAATAGTCCACCAGCAGAGGCATCGACCCAGTGGTAGTAATAAAATCAACGGTACCAATTTTGTTGCACCAGATGCGCATTTCGACAATACATGTCTCTTCAGTGATGCTCGTGGCCAAAATATTTGAAATCCAAAACATATATAAAAGATGAAGAGCTATAATCCAAAAGGTCCAAAAAGTATAGCCAAATTCGTGAAAGGAATCAGAGCTTTGCATGAGGGAGATACATTCCTTTATTTATAATAATTTCTAATATTTGTAACAACAAATTTTAATAACACAAAAAATCCGTATTTTCATGCCAGTACCGAAGTACTGGCTACTGGGCTGGTGATACCCTCGGGGACTAATAGTCCACCAGCAGAGGCATCGACCCAGTGGTAGTAATAAAATCAACGGTACCAATTTTGTTGCACCAGATGCGCATTTCGACAATACATGTCTCTTCAGTGATGCTCGTGGCCAAAATATTTGAAATCCAAAACATATATAAAAGATGAAGAGCTATAATCCAAAAGGTCCAAAAAGTATAGCCAAATTCGTGAAAGGAATCAGAGCTTTGCATGAGGGAGATACATTCCTTTATTTATAATAATTTCTAATATTTTGTAACAACAAATTTTAATAACACAAAAAATCCGTATTTTCATGCCAGTACCGAAGTACTGGCTACTGGGCTGGTGATACCCTCGGGGACTAATAGTCCACCAGCAGAGGCATCGACCCAGTGGTAGTAATAAAATCTAACGGTACCAATTTTGTTGCACCAGATGCGCATTTCGACAATACATGTCTCTTCAGTGATGCTCGTGGCCAAAATATTTGAAATCCAAAACATATATAAAAGATGAAGAGCTATAATCCAAAAGGTCCAAAAAGTATAGCCAAATTCGTGAAAGGAATCAGAGCTTTGCATGAGGGAGATACATTCCTTTATTTATAATAATTTCTAATATTTTGTAACAACAAATTTTAATAACACAAAAAATCCGTATTTTCATGCCAGTACCGAAGTACTGGCTACTGGGCTGGTGATACCCTCGGGGACTAATAGTCCACCAGCAGAGGCATCGACCCAGTGGTAGTAATAAAATCAACGGTACCAATTTTGTTGCACCAGATGCGCATTTCGACAATACATGTCTCTTCAGTGATGCTCGTGGCCAAAATATTTGAAATCCAAAACATATATTAAAGATAAAGCTATATCCAAAAGTCAAAAAGCATAAGTAAAAATTCTTTATTTAAATATCTGATAGAATCAGAAGTATCCATCGATTAGCTATGAGGTGAAACTTGCTTTACATTATTTATAAATAAATCAATCAATTAATTTCAATTGTTCACAAATTTTTAATAGCCGATAAAATCCTATTTCATGCCAGTACCGTAAGTAACTGGCTACTGGGCTGGTGATACCCTGGGACTAATAGTACACATCAGGGCATCGACCAGTGGTGTATAAAAATCAACTGGTACCATTTTGTTGCACCAGATGCGCATTTCGACAATACATGTCTCTTCAGTGATGCTCGTGGCCACAAATATTTGAAATCCAAAACATAATTATCTATTAGTAAAGGATTCTACAAATTAATGCAAGATACAGTCACAGAAAATAATTTTATTTATAAGTACGTCTGAGTCAGTGACAACTCTACAACAGATGTATCCATCGGATCACCAGCTATGATGGTGAAAACATGGCGTGTACATTATGTATATACAACTCGTCTAAACATCAACCCATCAATGTTAGATCTGTCAATTTGCTTTCGCAAATTTTTTGTTCTTCCCTCGCCGGGATTCAAACCATACTACTGAGATATCGTGAAACCAAATCGCCTGCACTGTAGCCGTCCCGCTAGATCACACGATCACATGGGCTTCAAAATAAAGCTTTCGGTGGCCATATATAACAAATAATTCTATTTAGTAACACTTGATTACGTTACAAGGAATAAAGCGGGGGATTTTGCATGCCATTCAACAGGTTCTAACAACCATTTTTTTTTCTCAAAACGTTCTGTACTAATTTAGGAATATGGCAGTTGATATCAAATAGTTAGTTTCTATGTGAGTTGGCGTTTGTTTTTTCACTTTGTTTTGCAAGAAGTGCTGACTACTGGGCTAAAAATAAGCTCCACCAGCAGTGGCATCGACAGTGGTTGTAAATAAACTCAAGATACCAAGATTGAAATTGAAACCTATAATGGTTTACTTTTATAAATTGTTACTTGGATGAAGAGTTGTGTCATTGACACTCATACCACATTTTCTAAAATCTATTTAATGTGAATTTTATTTGTATGAATGTTAAAAACAGGACGAAAAGTAAACCACGCAAAGCTTGTCTCTTTCTTTGCAGAGTGATTAATCAAATTTACTTATACTTACTTATCGGGTGCTAGAATATCAATTGCTTAAATTTCGCTAGCACACAATTCAGTGATACTGCCCTTATCCCTGCATGTACATATTTAAACACCGTCGTGTTTCTATTTTCATTCTGTCTCTTGAATCTCTAGGTTTTTGTCACATATCCATTCTTATAAGACAAAAGAAAATGAATGTTTTTGAAAGGACCTGTTTAGTCTTAGATGCATGATTTTTTATTAGTTGTTAGTGGATTTGAACTAGCTGTCAGATAACTGCGAATACTCTCAGATCTGTTCATTGTGTCTTTTTGTGTCGGATGTATAAGTACCCGGCAACGTTCACCTGTATTTTTGTCCATCTGATGAGTTTTCAACTGGTTTATATAGTTCGTTCTTATGTTGTACTGTTATACCACTGTCCCAGGTTAGGGAAGGGTTGGGATCCCGCTAACATGTTTAACCCCGCCGCATTATTTATGTATGTGCCTGTCCCAAGTCAGGAGACTGTAATTCAGTGGTTGTCGTTTGTTTATTTGTTACATATTTGTTTTTCGTTCATTTTTTATATAAATAAGGCCGTAAGTTTTTTCGTTTGAGTTGTTTTACATTGTCTTATCGGAGCCTTTTATAGCTGACTATGCGGTATGGGCTTTGCCCATTGTTGAAGGCCGTTATGTGACCTATAGTTGTTAATGTCTGTGTCATTTTGGTATGTTGTGGATAGGTGTCTGATTGGCAATCATACCACGTCTTCTTTTTTATATGTACTTGAATTATGGGCATACTATAAGTAATATTTAGAAGGAAAATGGGGAATATGTCAAAAAGACAACAACCGGACCAAATAGAAGACAACAGCCGGAGCCCAACAATGGACATAATGAGATAATTCCGCAATCGTAGGCGGTCTTCAGCTGACCCCAAAATAAAATTGTGTACTAGTTGAGTGAAAATTGACGTCCCTCCAAAACTTATAAATGAACTACAAGTAAATATTTAATGTAATACTGTTTGTGATTTATTTATAAGCCATGAATTAAATTTTGGATTATATATACTTATTTGCAAATAATTCTATTTTCGATTAATTTTCATGAATTTTTTTATTATTTCATCAAAACTAAGTTTAATTCAATATAAAACTATAACATGTAAATGGAATGTTTGCTAATGTTTACATTTTCAACGAGCATCGTATTGACAGGTAAGAATCAAATTATATGCATGTTTAAATGTAACAGTTTGTAATATGTATTTTACATAAAGTTGATAAACATCTCGATCTAAATAATTTCTCTGTGCTTGGTTGATGTTCAGTAACAATTATTCCATTCATAATCAAACGATCCAGAGTGTTTTGTATGTTTTAATGCACAACGATTCCGTACAGCTATACATGGGAAAACTGATGCTATGGGTAAGGGTACTTATTTTCTATCTTTTCTCATCACATTTTATTGATTTTTAAACCCTACTTATGATGTAAAAAACATTAGTTTTCGGATTGATTTGTTTCTATGAAAATATGATTGTTTATTCTTGTATATTTTTTTTCTCTTATCCCTTTTCTAATACTTTAATCTCTTTTTTTTACATTTACTACTTATTAATTTACCACTAATTATTCCATTAATTTTTGAGCTTCAAATACAATTTTGATTGGCTAGTTTCCCTACAGAATGGTAATGGTTCTGTCAATGCACTGCCATTATTTTAAAATAAAATTCAAATCGTTATTTGAGGTTCAAACTTTTATACTGACTGTTAAGTTCATGTGTCCATCACTGACTAAACCTATCTTTTACATTTTGTGTTTTTATTTAGCTGAAGCAGTTTGCGACGTCAAAAGTGACAAAGGTGATTGGAAACTAATATTTAGAATTTTGGTGAACACCGAATCAATCGTCTTGTTCGTTCCGTAAAGTATACAAATACTTAGTTAGTTACCACCTGATAAAGGACAAATAAAGTCTCTATTGTGGACAGTGTGTTAGATATTTTTCATACCCTTTCAAAATGTATTTCATCATGTTTGATGCCATACATAGCAAATAGCGAAATACAATACAATGTCAAAACAATTAGGCTATTATATGTTAAAGACAAGAAGTGATTGTGCCAGCTTAAAAAAGGTAAAAAATGAGAATGCCTGAAGTGGTCCCCATTAATATACGATTGTCTTTTTATTGAGCTAGGCGAAATCTTCTTTAATTTTGATATATAAGAAAAATTAAAAGCCCATAACCCACCAAAAGAACAGTTACCATCTATAATATTCTTGACCTGGTACTACCATTTCCTTATGTAGAAAAGTTTGAGTTCAACCTGGTCAAAGCTAAATCCCTCACATGTATGATACATGCTTAAAACTTAATTCTATCGAAAAAGATGTGTGAACAAAACAAAACAGACATGATATTATGAGATCATAGGTGAAAACACTTAAAATTGTGTGTTTATAATCAGTATAAAAAAAATGTCAACAAAGAAAAACAAAATATCATATAGCCTTATACTGTACAGCTATAATATTGTCAATACCATGCAGTCATGTCTTTGAAATCTTAAATAGAGACAGTTTTAAAAATCGTAGAAACCAGTTCAGTTGAAAATCTAGAAGATCCTACTATAAAATAGAGTTTAACAACATTGTTGAAGCTACAATCATTCTGATATTTTATTTCGTTTGAATGTTTTACATTTTGTAATAATGAGGCATCTTAAAGCCTACTATACATTATGAGTTTGCTTATTAAAACAGGTCATACTATATCCTAGAGACGATACATGCTCGTCGTATGGTGAATGGAGAATTATCAGTTCATCATTTTATTTTTATGAATGATTGAATCAAACAAAAAAAATTCTTATTATTTTCATATCTCGTTGCCAATGCACCTTAAAAATGTTTTTTTAAATTGGAAATTTACAAACAGCTCATTATCAACCTTCGTTCTTCTTATGTAGTTATACTTATCAACACAAATAACGCACAACGGTATGCAATATATGAAAAAAAGAGGAACATGTTTTATTTCCACTAAATTGGCTCTCAAGGAGAAAAGTAAAATATAAGACATCAATAAGATATGATTAAGATTATAATAATATCAAACAATAATAGTCTGGTAGGAATACATAGAAAAGAAAAAAACCCAACCCAGCTTGAAACTTATGAACTACACGCACATAATATACGTTCAACGGTGTTTCCCTCCTTCTCAGGTAACATGAAATACCTCAAAAAATATATTGGGAATGTATTGGATATTTAACTGCAAAAACAACCTATAGACGTAGCTGCATGACAAAGTGAGAGATAGACTCACATGGTATACAGTAATGCAAAAGACATAATTTGGTTATGATTTTATAAGGAGATGCACAGACTGGGTTTGTCATCCTCACGGGGTTGATACTTATTGTCAGATGACCCGCCAAGAGGTATCAAGGGTTGATGCTTACTGGCATGCCAAAGTTTTCATAGTATGAAATAGAAAAAGGTGCATTCCACTTGTTGATTACTCTATAGAAAGAAAGAAAGGTATTGCGTTTCTTTAGTGGTTGACGATATATTAATGTATTTGATCAATTTAAATGCCTTAAATCTAAATTTAGATTATATAAATATTTATTTGCACATAGTTCTATTTTAGATTAATTTTCATGAAAATTCCCATTCTTTCATCAAAACTAAGTTTCATACAATATAAAACTATAACATTAAAATGGAATATTTACTAATGTTTATATTTTCAACGAGCATAGTATTGACAGGTAAGCAAAAAATATATTCACGTTTAAATGTAATATAAAATAATCATAAAATTGATGAAATTTTCCATTCAAAATAATTTCTCTGTGCTTGGTTTATTAAAATCTGCTTGTTTAGTTAATGTTCAGTAACAGTGATTCCATTCACAATCAGAACGATCCAGAGTTTTTGTATGTTTTAAACAAAAACCGTTCCGTACAGCGATACATGGGGCAACTAATGTTATGGATTGGGGTACTTATTTTCAATCTTTTTTCATCACATTTTAAGGTTTTTTAAACCCAATTTATTATGTAATAGTCATATGATTTTGACATTGATTTGTTTCTATGAAAATATGATTTCTTCATTTTATACATTTTACGTTTCTGTTATTACTTTTCTTATACCTAAATCTCCTATTTTATAAAGATTTATTACTTATTAATTTACCACTAATTGTTCTTTTAATTTTTTAGCTTCAAATACAATCATAATTGACTTGTTTCCCTACAGAGTGAATGGTTTTGTCAATCAACTGTCAGCATTTAAAAAAATATAACAAATTGTCATTTGGTTTCAACTTTTACACTGACTGTTACGTCTATGTATCCACCACTGACTAAACACATCTCATACATTGTACAATAAAAAAAATTGTGTTTTCGTTTTAGTTGAAGCAGAATGCGACGCCCAAAGCGACAAAGGTGTTAAAAATGAAGTTGTTGAAATAACGTTTTCAAAAAACAAGTGTTCAATATCATGTCATATAGACAAAGACCTAGCAAAGACGATATATTTTATGAAGTTATTAAAACAGACAAATGGCTCATTTTACGATGTTCTACATAGCCGTCGTATTGGCGAAAAAAATGATACAAAATTGTTCAATTGTACAGATATGCGATCTAGATCTTCACACAAAGGATCAGATCTTAATGAAGCGACAATGGTGTTTAAGTTAGATTCAAATCACTTACTGGATACAGACAATTCGCTGTACAAATGTGAAATAGATTCTGAGTCGTACACGGGAATTCAATGGAACACGGCGAATATAGATTGGAAAGGTATATATGTTCATATGTATGCATATTTAGACCTCAAGAATATAACTAAGATATATGTAGAAAAGATTTTGATGCTTGCAAAAATTATAAAAAAAACCCCAAAACTTAACGGTTTTTCCTTAATTTAATACAAGCACGTATGAATAAAAAAAAATCAGTTTGAATGTCGTTTAGCTAGTTTAAAACTAGGTTTACTCCAAAATTTACAACATAAGAAAAATAACCCGTTCCAAATCAGGAATACGACAGCTGTTATCCTTTTGTTTGATGTGTTTGAGCTTACGATTTTGCAATGTGATTAGGGACTTTCTATTTCGAACTTTCCACGGCGCTTAGTATTTTTCATTATTTAACTTATTAATCCTCTAATGAAATGACAAGATACCCTGTGATTACCTATATGGACGAAGTTCTTGGCCTTTACTTTTATAGAATTAATAAAACTTTCGAGACCTTAAAATGAGACGTTTATGCCAGTTGACAAAGTGTGCATTGACGCGTATTTGACCTTTGTACTTAAGAATTGCTACTAAGTACCTTGATCTATATTATTGTCATTGTCTAACACCTTTTAACGAACAAACTATATGAATTATTGTTAAAACAATTAAAGGTATATATTAAGGCGTTAGACAGAAGGAAGAATGCAGAAGAAGATTAAATGATTACCACACACTACACTGTTTATACCTTATTTAATTATAGACCGTATCAGTTCAATTGAGTCACGATTATATTCTTTAAAATTCAATACAATTTTTTTTGTCGTCAAATATAAAATGTCAGTAGTTACAATTAGTTTCCTTTGAATATTGTCAACGACCCCTAAGCCTTGTACAAGAGTATTCAATATAACTATTTCAGATACACCGGCGACATATTAATCTATAAAACTCCTGAATATGTCGAAAAACTACATGTAGCTGTGTAGCTTGTTTGCAAGATTTTTTAATAGGAGCGAAGAAAGATAACACAGGGACTTTCAAACTAATAAGTCGAAAGTACAGTGACAACGCCATGGCTAAAAATTAAAAAAGAAGACAAACAAAGAAGCAACAGTACAAAAACATAAGATAGCGTTTTCGTAGCTGGAATTTATATATTGTCAGTAGGTTAGGCCTTTTATGTATATCATAATGGTTAGAAACTTCCAGTTAGATTTTTCGGCAGTATGTGGGACGTAGATCTAACTGATTACGGGGCGATTTTTCCTGCAATAAATACTTAAACTCCCATCGTCTCGACCGCTTGAATTCAATTGTTTTATATTTTGCAGGTTGTGTCGTAAAACATGCTGAATCAGAGTCTATATGCACAAGATCATCTTTATTATCCACCCTTGTAACATGTTTGTACTTCGTGGTTTCATGATTTGTTGCATCGCGCTGTGTCTTCTTAAAGAGAGACGAAAGATATCAGATGGAGAGTCAAACTCATAGTGAAAATAAACTGACAACGCCATGGCTAAAAACAAAAAGACAATAGTGATCAATAGTACAGGAGACGCAACATAGAAAAATAAAGACTAAGCAATACGAACCCCACCAAAATCTTTGGCCGATCTCAGGTACTTCGGAAGGGAAAAAACGGACTCTACACTTGTTTGAGACTATTAACAAAACGAGTCGCTTTGATCCGAGATTATGAAGGCAGATAAAAACCAGTTTCCAGACGTATTATGATGTCTCTGACTCTACCAGATACTTCTGTAAAGAAAGCAGATTCCTGAAAAATACCGTCGAACAGGTTCATAGTGAATAGGGTATTTATATGAATTAGGGAAACTAAAAATACTTATTTCGTATAAGATATGAAGCACTGAGTTCGTTAGAAAACTCGTTCATTTATAAATCCACATATTATTAATTTTTTTCTAGTCATTTTTTGTGCGTGTGCGTGCCATATTTTTTACTTGACGATGAGCACACAAAACAATAAAAATAAATCAGTAGAAAGATATTTTTTGACTAATTGTTTTTGGTATTTTTTCTACATGTATCGTATGTGTAAACTGAAATAGATAGAAGATATCCATGCTCTAAATATAAATGCATTATGTCATACCACATTTAGAATATCTACCAAAAAACCGTCTTTTAAATGTGATAAAAAGCTATACTGTTAAAAATGTTGTACATACAATTTAGGTGATTTATTCACGATTCACTTACAAAGCAGATTTCCTGTACGTATTTTTGTCAACCAACTATAATTGATGCAGCAAAAAGTTTTTGAAAGTGTTAATATATACGCGAATGTTAAAGAGTCAATTAAACTTGATCACAACAGAAAGCAAACAAAGAAAATTGTCGATACGGAATTTCTATTTTAATCATATTGGTTAATTTCATAATGAGTATAATGCAACAAACACAACACCATACCTACATAAAAAATACTCATAACAGAAAGATTTGAGCATTTTCTAAAATAGTCATATTTAGTCGAAATCTTTTTACATGCATTGTTAAGTTTATAGAATAGCCATACGTCATTAATTTGTAACTATTAATAAAAATTTGAAGGGAACTACTGTAAACCAACATATTTTCACGAATACTCTATCGCGTTTTTAACCCTTTCTTGTCCACTTCGCGGCTATTAAGTTTCGCGATTTTCAATTTATATGATGTAGTTTAAGAAGGAAAGGTCTTAGTTTTACATTTTCGCGACGATAATTATTCGCGTTTTTTTTTCTACTCGCGAAAGTCGCGAAAATAAATTGCTCGCGAAAATAAGTTGGTTTACAGAAGTTTATGTTTTGAATTTGATTCAGGCAAAATATTTGACATGTAACAAACAATATTATGCCGTAGTTGTTCATATTTTAAATTAACATTGGCGGTAATTAGAGACAGCAATGTATTATGATAATATCACAGTTGTGAATTTTGTTTCTTTCTGCTTCCTATGGTTATATATGATATGGTTTATATAGTACAACATAATTTAAGTAGATGGAAGTTTGTTTTCTGATGATCTTTTTCAACAATTGTTATAAAGGACACTGAAATAACTTTTTTTCATTTTGGAGATACAGATACTAGAATGTGACCATTTAAAACACAGTTATAACTATCATTTTTGAAGCCAGTCTGTGATATACAAATAACAATCTCACCAATAACTTATAAAATGCTGGACTATATTGTGATAATTATTGAAAATAATGTGTTTGGTTTTTTTTTCTATATTTTTTTCTATTTGAATTTTTTAAATTTTGTTATAGTTCATCGAGTAAAACATTTCAAAAATGACTCTTGTGTTTAAAGCAAGTCATTTTTTTTTTAAATTTGAGACATAACTATATTATATTTATTATCTTTATTGATAAAAACAAATGTGGTATAATTGCTTATGAGACAACTATTCACCCAAGTTTAAATGAAGCAGAAAAATGTTCATATTGGGAACCATACTGAGCTGAACAATGAAACTACCATACATAATAGATACTAAAAGAAAATGTGGTATAGTGCAATTTACTGCTACAGTCACCGTACGGTCTTCAACAACGACCTAAGACCATACGGCAAAGTCACCTATAAAAGCCCCGAAATCTCAAATTTAAAACAATTCAAACTAGGAAATAACGGCATAAGTGTAAGCAAAACAATTAACAAAAACAAAAAATAACCGAAACGAACAAACGATTATCACTGAACTGAAGGCTCCAAATTGGAATGGTCGTATACATTCTGGCAATCACACGAAATTATCGCGTATACGTAGTTGGAAGTATTTAAACTGTTGTAGGATTGATGTTTGCAAGATTTTATGACTGTAGAATTTCAGGAAAGGTATCAAATTTTTAGACCAGAATCCATTGTCTTCTATTAATTTCAAATATTTTCGCGGTTTTCTGTATATTATGAAGATACATATAAAATAAATATGAAAGTTTATTTGGTATTTACTATCAATCCACGGAAGTGAACTTGAAATTGATAGCACATAGAAAATACATTGTATTTATAAGGTAAACATGTATGTTTGTTCATAGTATACAGAAAAACGCGAAAAAAATGTCCTGTCCACTTTTAGATATGTACATGACGTGTAATTGTAAGTCATAAACGGAAGTCTTAGGACGGAAACAATATCCAGACGTCTCTATTTTCGTTTTTCCCCCCTAAAAAAACGAAAATGAAATAATTATAAGCGAGGATGCAAATGCGACTATGCATGGTACCTATATGACAAAAAAGCATGATGATTGATTTAACGTGGAAGGAAGAGAAGCGACACACAAAATGAGTTCTATAGATATTTTGTACCAATCAATATTCAAATATCGATTTTTAAATATGTCTTTCTCTGGTTGACTGCCCTTGCTTGTGAGTATTTGAAAGGATCTACAAAAAGTTATTTGTATAGCATTCAGGTTGATAACAATCTACCAAACTTATTAAGAAACCAAACATTACCTGAACATAAGGTATGTCTAGGCAAAATTGATTGATTTCTTTTTGCAACCTCAATTAATTAAACACCGGCTGTGTTTGAAAGATTTTATAATTTTTATTTTGGTGTTGATGATCATTTCAATACTTTCGGTTTATTTCTGTTAGTTAGATGTGAGATTTTATATTTTCGTTCTTAATTAGTATGAGAACATATTTGTTTGAGCGGTTTCAACGTTACCTTCTCGAAAAAAATATGTTCGAGTTTAGTTTGTGTTGAAAATGATGAAGCTCGAGTTTATATTTTCTGATGTAGTAAAAATTAGAGAGCTATTTGTCAAGACTTTAATATTTGAGCCATTGTTGTTGGAGAGTAAAGATTGATATCTATTTCAAATTAATCACATTTCATTACGAAACTTACGGTTTCTTTTATTCGATTAAGACAGTACCGATTCAGACTCAAATTCAAAATCTTTCTTTTCTATGAACTCCTTAATGCATCGAGGTTAATATAAAAGTTAAAAAAAAAATTAAAAAGACAGAGCAGCATATTTCAAAACTATATTTCAGCCACAGAAATTCGATAGTTAAGTAATTTTAAAAATAAGAAACAATAAAGACAAGTACTCATCTATTAATTGTGTATCAATACACGTAACCAAAATAGTAACTGGCAAAATAATAGTCTAAGATTGTCTATTCACAATACAAAATAACATTTTAAAATGTTTGAATAAAAAGAACATATTACAGATAAATGCTTTTAACATATCTTTTCAAACCCATAGTTTTTGTATTATTATGAAATATAAGTTTAAAGTCATACTTTGAATGAACGAATTCAAAACCAATCAGATAATTTCTTTAACGTAATTTTAATTATGCATCAACTGCTAAACATCTTTCTTAACTTGTACACTTCAGATTGAATTCAAGTATGGAAACGTTCAATTTTATCCCAATTGATTTTTGTTGGTTCCTTCTGCATATGTTTATGAAATGTATTTTCAAATGTAGTGTGGACCAAAGGCCTACAGAATTTGAGCGGAGGGAAACGAGCATGTTACGTTGGTTATTAGTGATACGGATGTGTGTTCATTACATCTCCAGTTTTGTTGAATTTATATTGCTTAATGTCGCAAATAAGGATTATGCCTGGTCAGACTCCCCGTCGGAAGGATTGTTTTGGTGTTTAATTGCACTTTTGGTTTTTCTGGCTGTTTATTATTTCATATTGTTCATAATATTAAACAAGGAACCGTTTACGTCTGGAGATATGATGACAATTTCTTATCTTTTCAAAATTGCATCAATATTGTTTGATATACTCTTTCTTTCTTTTACCGTGTATATAGCAAACGGATTAAAAGGTGAACTTGATTATATATCAGAGTTGATAGTAATAGACACAGCTTGTGCTATATCGGCTGCTATATTGACACCTATTGCTTACATTTTATTTTTGAAAGATTATATTGAGGACTGTAAATGTTGCAAAAAGAACAAAATTAGACCTCAGAGAAGAACATTACCGATACAACCAGTAGTGCATGACCCACCAAACACAATAACGATGACCCATACAGAAATCCAATATATCGCAGGAGGCAGTACCATTGCACAAAATGTAGAGGGTTTTACTGATGTCAATGCTTCAATAAAACAAGTCAAATATAAACAAACTACTTTGAGTGTACAAAATTCTGAAAAAGATGAAAACCACCAGGCGGTTTCGAAAACTACAACTTTAGTACATGTAAAAAGAAGTGAAAACATTCTAACAAAGATAAATGGAGTCGAAAATATGGAAATGAGTAATGCAAAGCAAGAAATAGCGTACACTGAAGATGCTAAAGTAGATATAAATACAATTACTGAAGAAAGTAATTACATAAAGTGACACAGGTTTATTGACTTATTTATAAAAAGAGATTACATTATCTAGCATACCAATCTAAAACTGAATACTAGTACTTATAGTCGATATATGATTTAGACTGATCTTTGGGTATTTTTATGAAGAGAGATTGCATTTATTTAGCATGATAATCTAACAATGAATACAAATACTATTTATATGAATTTTTACTAATCTTTGGGAATTTTTATCAAGCGCCTTTTTTTTGCTATGTCGATTTTATTCGTGGGTCACGTGTAGTGTGAGTACCCTGATTTATGTTTCTGATTCTTCTATAATTTTTATAAATGTTTAAAATGAATTAGTATTCAAATGTCCTGTTGTTTCTTTTATCTATTAAATGTATTCTATTTTACAGTTAAGTTTGCCTAATATCTTGACTTACATCTAAAGATTGACAATGAGTTCGGTTGAAAACAAAAAAAAAACGAAAAAAGCTTTCAAGTTGTGACCTTTCCAGTTGTAGTTCCAAATAGTTTTTACGAACGCCATCACGAGTTAGTTGTCCGTTATGAAATATTCGTTTCACAGATGATATCGGATATGTTCCTTATGACGTAACTAAAACCCCGTTTCCTTATAACGAATGTCTTTTATCGAATTAGACCATTTACTGGCTTCGTAATACAATGATCAATACGTGAACAGGATCTGCTTCGCCTTCATGAGCACATGTGATCAACACAATTTTTTGGTGAGTTTCGTGTTGCTCTTGTACCCCTATTTGTGACATTTGCACCCATTGTGTTTGGTTTGTTCACACATCGTTGTCAATATAATGGAATGTCATACAAGTGGGAGGTTTAGCAAGCTTTAGAGCAAGGTTTAATCCACCATTTTCTACATAATAAATGCCTGTACCAAGTCAGAAATATGACAGTTGTTATCTATTCGTTTGATGTGTTTGAGCATCTGATTTTGCTATTTGATTAGAGATTTTCCGTTTTGAATTTTCCTCGGAAGTCATTTTTTTCTGATACTACTTTTAAAACACACAAAAATAATTCATTAAAGACTATGAAATTTTTCCTAATCAAAAAACACCTTTAACAATGTTTCCTTTTTCTTTCTAATGTCTGTAAGACACAATGTTTATAATTTTTTTAAAACTTTTGCTTACACCGTTTCATAGATTATTGTGCGTTAAGGGGATATTCTTTATATATTATTTGACTGAACGCTCTTTTTCATCTAAATAAATGGTAAAGGATGTATTCTCTTGATGTTAAAGTCTCATTCAGTGTCGTTGAAATCTCGTTCTTAAATTAATTTCAAAACATGGGTCAAAAGTGGAAAATAGCAAAGAATTTGATAAGTATCATAATCAAACTTAAATCAGTGAAAATTTGTGTATTTGCAATAAGTAGTTTTTCAGTAATGAAATTTTCAAATATTATAACTTATCTAGTCAGTAATTTTAGCCAAAACTTTAAGAAATGAGTGAGGGTTACAAAATATGATTTTACCAGAAACAAGAACATCCCACATATCTTTTTCTTTTTCAATTTCTTAGATATGATTTTTTTTCAATCATAATATAACAAAGAGGTTGAAATAAAATGCATTTTGTTCTTATAACTGAGAAAAATCACAAATCTACAAAATGAACAACATGATGAATTTGACACGAAAAAGCATCAAAATATGGCAAAACTTTTTTATTTTAACTCTTACCTATAGTGTTTTAGATGAATTTATTCAGGTTTGTCTGCTTCATCTTAATTGGGAGTATGAAAAAAAGTTTAATTTTGGAACTGTGATTTTTTTTCACAATAATAGCCAAAAAATGTGTACAAACTGATAAAAAATCGGAACATCATCAACATTTTGTACTTTTAATGGACCGTAGTAGAAAAAGAAATGCACCACCATAAGATTTTTTCTTCACCAATTTTTTTTTTTTATATTCATATAAAGCCCAAAACCAGGTTTAGAAAAAGATTAATTCTATAAATGTTTTGCTCCTCAGAGGTGAACAAAAACAAAACTTTTTTGAAAAAAAGAGATAATTTGAGTTATTAAATAATTGCCAACTGTGAACGTTCAATTGTCATGTAGCAACATCTTAGAAACGTCAGAAGATGGACTATTATATATCTTCATATTTATATGTTATTCTGGGGATTGTTTTTCCTGTCATGATTTTCTTGATAGATGGCTGCTGCTTTTTAGAGTTTTTATTAATCATCCCTTTTTGAGATTTATGGGAGCCACCATGAGTTCACTGTTATGGAATTTCCGTTTAACAGATGATAGCGGATACGTAGCCTATCTCGTTATTAGAATTCCAGAGCCTTTTTCGAATCATACCCTTCAAAAACGTATTACCAGGTCTGTATTAACATGAGCAACACGACAGATGGAACATGTTGAGCTGGATCTACTTATTCTTCGGAGCACCTGAGATCATCCAAACTGTTTCGTTAGGAAAGTGTTGCTCAGTCTATAGTTTTCTGTGTTGTGATTTATGTACTATTGTTTGTCAGATAGTTATGTCTTTCCCTTTTTAAGCCATTGCGTTGTCAGTTTATTATCGACTTAGGAGTTTGATTATTCCTTTGGTATATTTCATCTGTTTTTTTTTTAGAGATTAACATGATTAATGAGGTCGACATTTTTACTATTTCTTCAAATTTTAGTTTCTTTGTCATTTATATCCGTTGAAAAAACATACGTAACCTTTCTTGGTTTTTTAAAGATAACTATTTGTCTAATCGCTGTATATATCATATATTCTAACTGAACAACCCCTATTTATTTATCTCATGGCTGTATATCTCATAGATCCTAACTGACCAACCTCTATCTATGTATCGCCTGGCTGTGAATGTCACAGATCAAAATTGACCAACCTCTATTTATGTATCTCCTGGCTGTGAATGTCACAGATCATAATTGACCAACCTCTATCGATGTATCGCCTGACTGGGAATGTCACAGATCATAATTGACCAACCTCTATTGATGTATCGCCTGGCTGTGAATGTCACAGATCATAATTGACCAACCTCTATTTATGTATCGCCTGGCTGGGAATGTCACAGATCAAAATTGACCAACCTCTATTGATGTATCGCCTGGCTGGGAATGTCACAGATCATAATTGACCAACCTCTATTGATGTATCGCCTGGCTGTGAATGTCACAGATCATAATTGACCAACCTCTATTGATGTATCGCCTGGCTGGGAATGTCACAGATCATAATTGACCAACCTCTATTGATGTATCGCCTGGCTGTGAATGTCACAGATCATAATTGACCAACCTCTATTGATGTATCGCCTGGCTGTGAATGTCACAGATCATAATTGACCAACCTCTATTGATGTATCTCCTGGCTGGGAATGTCACAGATCATAATTGACTAACCTCTATTGATGTATCGCCTGGCTGTGAATGTCACAGATCATAATTGACCAACCTCTATTGATGTATCGCCTGGCTGGGAATGTCACAGATCATAATTGACCAACCTCTATTGATGTATCGCCTGGCTGTGAATGTCACAGATCATAATTGACCAACCTCTATTGATGTATCGCCTGGTTGTGAATGTCACAGATCATAATTGACCAACCTCTATTGATGTATCGCCTGGCTGTAAATGTCACAGATCATAATTGACCAACCTCTATTGATGTATCGCCTGGCTGGGAATGTCACAGATCATAATTGACCAACCTCTATTGATGTATCGCCTGGCTGTGAATGTCACAGATCATAATTGACCAACCTCTATTGATGTATCGCCTGGCTGTGAATGTCACAGATCATAATTGACCAACCTCTATCTATGTATCGCCTGGCTGTGAATGTCACAGATCATAATTGACCAACCTCTATCTATGTATCGCCTGGCTGTGAATGTCACAGATCATAATTGACCAACCTCTATTGATGTATCGCCTGGCTGGGAATGTCACAGATCATAATTGACCAACCTCTATTGATGTATCGCCTGGCTGTGAATGTCACAGATCATAATTGACCAACCTCTATTGATGTATCGCCTGGCTGGGAATGTCACAGATCATAATTGACCAACCTCTATTGATGTATCGCCTGGCTGGGAATGTCACAGATCATAATTGACCAACCTCTATTTATGTATCTCCTGGCTGGGAATGTCACAGATCATAATTGACCAACCTCTATTTATGTATCTCCTGGCTGGGAATGTCACAGATCATAATTGACCAACCTCTATTGATGTATCGCCTGGCTGGGAATGTCACAGATCATAATTGACCAACCTCTATTGATGTATCGCCTGGCTGGGAATGTCACAGATCATAATTGACCAACCTCTATTGATGTATCGCCTGGCTGTGAATGTCACAGATCATAATTGACCAACCTCTATTGATGTATCGCCTGGCTGGGAATGTCACAGATCATAATTGACCAACCTCTATTGATGTATCGCCTGGCTGGGAATGTCACAGATCATAATTGACCAACCTCTATTTATGTATCTCCTGGCTGGGAATGTCACAGATCATAATTGACCAACCTCTATTTATGTATCTCCTGGCTGGGAATGTCACAGATCATAATTGACCAACCTCTATTGATGTATCGCCTGGCTGTGAATGTCACAGATCATAATTGACCAACCTCTATTGATGTATCGCCTGGCTGTGAATGTCACAGATCATAATTGACCAACCTCTATTGATGTATCGCCTGGCTGGGAATGTCACAGATCATAATTGACCAACCTCTATTGATGTATCGCCTGGCTGGGAATGTCACAGATCATAATTGACCAACCTCTATTTATGTATCTCCTGGCTGGGAATGTCACAGATCATAATTGACCAACCTCTATTTATGTATCTCCTGGCTGGGAATGTCACAGATCATAATTGACCAACCTCTATTGATGTATCGCCTGGCTGTGAATGTCACAGATCATAATTGACCAACCTCTATCTATGTATCGCCTGGCTGTGAATGTCACAGATCATAATTGACCAACCTCTATTTATGTATCTCCTGGCTGGGAAAATCACAGATCATAATTGACCAACCTCTATTGATGTATCGCCTGGCTGGGAATGTCACAGATCATAATTGACCAACCTCTATTTATGTATCTCCTGGCTGGGAATGTCACAGATCATAATTGACCAACCTCTATTTATGTATCTCCTGGCTGGGAATGTCACAGATCATAATTGACCAACCTCTATTGATGTATCGCCTGGCTGGGAATGTCACAGATCATAATTGACCAACCTCTATTGATGTATCGCCTGGCTGTGAATGTCACAGATCATAATTGACCAACCTCTATTGATGTATTGCCTGGCTGTGAATGTCTCAGATCATAATTGACCAACCTCTATTGATGTATCTCCTGGCTGGGAATGTCACAGATCATAATTGACCAACCTCTATTGATGTAATGCCTGGCTGTGAATGTCACAGATCATAATTGACCAACCTCTATTGATGTATCGCCTGGCTGGGAATGTCACAGATCATAATTGACCAACCTCTATCTATGTATCTCCTGGCTGGGAATGTCACAGATCATAATTGACCAACCTCTATTGATGTATCGCCTGGCTGTGAATGTCACAGATCATAATTGACCAACCTCTATTGATGTATCGCCTGGCTGTGAATGTCACAGATCATAATTGACCAATCTCTATTGATGTATCTCCTGGCTGGGAATGTCACAGATCATAATTGACCAACCTCTATTTATGTATCTCCTGGCTGGGAATGTCACAGATCATAATTGACCAACCTCTATTGATGTATCGCCTGGCTGGGAATGTCACAGATCATAATTGACCAACCTCTATTGATGTATCGCCTGGCTGTGAATGTCACAGATCATAATTGACCAACCTCTATTTATGTATCTCCTGGCTTTGAATGTCACAGATCATAATTGACCAACCTCTATTGATGTATCTCCTGGCTGAGAATGTCACAGATCATAATTGACCAACCTCTATTTATGTATCTCCTGGCTGTAAATGTCACAGATCATAACTGACCAACCTCTATTTGTGTATCTCCTGGCTGTGAATTTCATAGATCATAACTGACTAACCTCTATATTTTTATTTCATGGCTGTATATATCATAGATCCTTAGTAACTAACCTATATTTAGTTATCTCATGGTTGTATATATCATTCATACTAACTAAGAAACCTCTATTTATTTTTATCATGGCTGCATGCATTGTTCTGTTTTTCAGTTGATGGAAAACTTTCTATATTTTAATCCATTCTTGTAAATGATATTCACATACACAAATGTGAAGTCAGAATTGTTTTATAGTAAAACAGCGTTGTTGTTTTAATCATTGACATGTTAATATAATTAGAAGTTAAACAATCTCTCGGGTTAATTGTTTTTTTTATTTTTTAGATCGTGGAATTTTGGGCAATTTTTATGTCAAAATAGATTTTACTTCATTACATTCCAATATACAGAATTCTGTTGCAAAGGGAAATTAGTTACAAAATGTCCTGGCTTTTGACTTTTGACATTTTTTCCTCCACTGAAATACGATACTAAAAGGGTATTAGCTACAAAAAAGACAACCCAAAAAAATAATTACTGTGTTATGTTTTACCCTTTTATCAATGCCATATAAATTTATCAATGTCCTTGAATTTTTAAATAAAAATCGTATTCAGACTAAATATAAAGTAAAACAAAAATGAATTCATTAGAAAAAAATCCAAACGAAAAATCTCTTTTAAAATGACAAAAACCAAAGCTCAAACACTTCAAACGAATGAAAAACAAGTCAAATTCCTGCGTTGGTACTGGCATAAAAGATTAGATAATATTTTCAATCTATTGCGTTAGATGATATGATAAATTTACAGTTGAGGTTTTATAATAGATTTTCATAAAATGTTGACACTTTAGACAGTATTAAAATGTTTAAAAAAGTACTGAGTCTATCTTTTAGTTATCGTAGGCAATACCGAAAAAAATATTTATACAGTATCATATATTTAAATCCATTTATCATTCATAAACTATAGTCATGAAATAAATACATATATATTTTTTAATTTTGCTATAAAACTTCGATGACGCAGTGTAGGATACGTAGGTCGTGATTTGTATGTTTACGAATTGAAAATTTTCAATCAATACATCGTCGGATCAATGGTTTTAAAAGTTTGGACTTTGATACCTATATAAAGGTTAAATATATTTTTTAAATGTTGATAAGGTATCAAATAAAATAAACAAAATGATTCGTCGTTCATTTTTAGATTCAACGAAATACATAATAGTCATGACTTTCCCAAAGTAACATATTTTATACTTATAATTCATGTTGAACATAATTATAATACGTCAGCGTTTTAATGCATCTTTTGCTATTGCTTCTTTATTTAGTGAACATATTATTTACAGGTAAGTACTAAAGATTCATTTTTGAGCACAATATTTGATTTTAATTTTCTATTGAAATAGCATGGTTTGTTTATAGGTAGCTTTATCCCTATATATGTAATAAAAAACAGTATTTATAATGTAACTATCCATTCAAAAACATTTATTTTCAGTGATATGAGTAATACATGAAATAAAGATTAAAAAAAAAAAAGTATACAATTAAAAACTACTTGTTCAGAGAACAACATTCCTAAATACAATGTAAAAGAGGGACGGAAGATACAAGAGGGACATTCAAAGTCATAAATAAAAAATAAACTGACAACACAATGATTAGATGATAGCGTCCATGTTCCTTATATCGTTACAACAATCCCTTTCTCTTTTCCAAAATGTGACCTACCGAATTGGTTTTATTTATGAGTTAGATGGTCCCTTTGATGTTTTCGACCCTCTACGAAATCATAGGGAAAATATCTAAATGACATCTTTAGAAACATGAATTGAAGGTGGCCGAAAAAACAATGATATTAAAAAATTCAGAACAAAATAAAAAGGTATTTCCACGAAAAGAAGGAAAGACCTAATAAAGGTAAATTGTGTGGGTTATGGCATAAAATAAATAAGCATTGTTCGCTTTCCTTCACTGTGAACATTCAAATCTGTTTGCTATCTATTTAGTTCTTTATAATCAATGAATTGAACAAGTATCTGCCTATATCTCAGCGTTTTGCTATAATTGTTTTCTTTTTTTTGTTTAGCAAAAGGAGAATGTAACTGTCAAAGCGACGTAGGCGTTCAAAGTGAAGACGTTAAAATTACGTTTCTAAAACACAATTGTTCAATGTCATGCCATATAGACAAAGTAAAAGTGAATATGACATATGTTATAAAGTTATTAAAGCAAATTAATGGCTCATTTTACGATGTTCTTCATATCCGTCGTTTAAGAGAAAGTTATAAACCACACTGGTTTTCTTGCACAGATTTGCGAGATAGGAGTTCGCACGTTGGATCAAATCTTGACAGAATGGTGTTCAATATAAGTAACGATAAGATCGTAGATTCAGACAATGCAATTTATAAATGTTCAATAGATTGTGTTTGTGAATCATACACAGGGACTTACTGAAACACGGCAAATATAGAATGGACAGGTATGCATACATATATAGACTTTGGAATAATGTTTGAAAAAAAATTCGAAACTATATACCATCAATTTTATGTTAGGTGAAAGGAATTTTTTTGAACATTTAATCAAGAAAAGTATATGATAATCAGTTTAAACCATTTAATGTAATGATCTATAAAAAACACCCAGTGATTTCAAATATGGATAAATATATTAACGTTTGGTTTGTTTAAAATGTTCAGATTGTTTTAGACAGCTTAGTAAATAATAATATGTAGTGACGTATGTGTTAATGTCTCATAAAACAATTACTTTACGGAACTTATTACTCAACACCTTAATCTTTTTTGGTTCTGTTATCTAATTTCTTTAAATAAAAAATCTATATATGAGACAATATCTGAAAAAGTCTACTTTCCATGTCCCCCACTTCACCAGCAATTATTTTTTTATTCAACCATCTTTTTTGAAAATTTTAAGTTTCAGTATAAACTAAATTATATAATGCACCAACTCCTGCCAATTAAACACTCATTCTTGTATTTCTTCCAATAAAATATTGTAATTTAAATGTCTAACCCCCCCTAAAATCATGTTGTCCCCTGTGTTTTTTTGAAAACTAAATCATTCAAATAAAATCCAAATTAATTCAACAGGCGTCCGATTCTCACATATATGATATATTATATAATAAACTTGCCCCTAATTTGTCTTTTTATATAATAGCTAGAGCATGTAATAAAATTTTGCAAATTTCAAGAGAAAAAAAATTTGTCCCTAGGGGTGATTTCCCTCCTGTTACCACTAGGTTTTTTTTACCTGTGGAAACGTTTACAAGACCAAGAGTTATTTTCCCATTATGTATTTTGAAGAGCATCATTTTCTGAATGCATTAGTACAAAGAAATAGATGGAAAGGCGGCCAGGTTTGAAAATTCAAGCCCATCCAAGGTACGAATTTATAGAAAAATACTTTATGGTGTTCTATCCTGTTATAGCCTTTCTTACACTTTCTGAGAATAATTTTAAGTGTGCAACACAACATTAGGTGTGTTTTTATGTCATCTTTTTAAATGTTATATGTCACAGGAAATACACTTACATTTAATGTGATAAAAAGGACAAAAACTATCGCGTAATTCCTTTCTGTTACGTTCTGTCATGTTACCTGATAAAAAGTAACAGCATAACCATCATCAGTAACAGGAAGGATGCTAAAGACAATTTCACTAAAGAATCGAAAAGTTTATCTATTATATGCCAACCATTTCATTTAATTTATGTTATCACCATCTTATCAAATAAATTTCAAAATAATACACAGTATATTAAATAAATAAATAGGGTTTTTCCCTTTGATAACAGCAGAGAACATTGTGCATTTCTAGTATAGTAGAAAGTAACAGCAAGGAATTTATTTTAGAATTTTTCATTACCTAGGCAGATTTTTCATCTTGCAAATACAATTTCAAAGGATAAATGACATTGTTTGCTGTATCTTCCAATTGTGACCAATCTAAAATGATGTATTTTTCTTAAACTTTAAAATAAAGCAGAAAAATCCTTTCTGTTACCAATTCTATCCTGTTACCGTTGTACTGTTACTCAAGACTCTTTCATGTTACCGACATATCTGACTATATTTAAGTATATTTCTAAACCTTTTGTATTGCAAATGCTAAAATCAATAATTGGCATTTGATAAACTATTGCAGGATATACTAGTAAACCACAAGAAGTGTCTTAAACTTATTTCATATTTCCATTAGAAACTTTTAAAAATTGGTTCACTTTGGTAACAGGAAAGAACTGGATTTTTGTTTTATACCATTTTTAAAATAGCCATTGTTTCCTTATTAAACAATTGTTTGAATTACAGACAACAGTTCCTAGATCCACAATGTGTGTTCTTCGATTCGTGCTATTAAAATACCGGGTCTAAAAAAAAAATTTTTTGTTTTTTCTTATTGCCAAAAAATCGACTTTTTCAGATATTGTCTCATGTATATTTATTAAAATTATTAAGGAATCACAGGAGTAGGAATGCGGAAGAAGATCAAATCAAAATAACATACTAACGGTTGATATATTCAATACTAAATCACGTTAATCTAAAGCTATTCATAATTATATTTTTTTTACATTATATATCCTTTGATATGTTCGTTTAAAAGGATTTTCTATCAAATTTGATTTTGTGAGAAAAAAACCACATTTGAACTTTTGAAGATTCTGAAATGAATTTCCATAGAAAGTCAAACTTATTTAACATGGATGAAAAAGAAAACCAAATCAAGTTTAAAATATGTCAGCCTATTTTCTTTTTATTTTTTGAGAATGCGTTTGTTTAGACACGATGGGCATTAAACATATATACGCCTATCTCTTATTTTGTCACGCAGACATAGGTGCATTGCAAGCAAATTGAAAGTTATTTATTCCCAAATGCATATGTGGGGGGTAAAGTGTTATTCTCGTGAAATGTGTTTTGCCATTTTTATTTCACGTGCATCCGTGAAAAAAGGTTTGTTATTCACCATTTTACGTCACTCGTATAATATAATAATACAATACTATGCCTAATTTAAAAAATGAACTACGAAATCACAGTTAAAAAAAGCATTGAAACTGTTTTGACTAATTTTTATAATTTTGTTGTTTGTCGTTACTCAGCTTACATTTAAACTCTTGATTTATTTATATTTTTCAGACTGTAGCAATGAGCAAGTCAAAGCCGAGTCTATATGTACGGAACCATCCTTGTTATTCATGCTGTTAACATGTCTGTATACCATGATCGAATGAAGCATTCCTTTGATGTGTCCTTAAAATACATACTACACAAGTTGCAGAGGCTATTCAGTCATACTTTACAGCAATCTAATTACCAAAAACGCTGAAGTCAAATTGAGTCAAATATTTCTGATTTGATGTACAGCTTGAGTATAGAAAAAACGACAACCCACACTTTCCCGTCTAGGATAGTAAGTTCCTGTATGGCTTTGAGGGTTGAAGTTAAATAGAACAAGGGCTTTTCCTTAAACGAGACAATCAAATATTGGTTTGGTTATGTAACACCGTGAACTATAACGACACTTTATTATTTTTCGCTCGTCAGGAATGGTGCTGTCATATTTGTGACTGGATGATAAGCTCACATAAGAAAACAATAAATCTTAAAGCATTGCGAACTGAGTCATCAGGTATTTTGTTAGATTTGATTAACGTTTAAGCTGCATAAATCGTATGTTTAAACAAACTTGGTTATAGATTTCCACCATCCTTACAACGGGTATCATTATACCTTACATATATTTTAAACAATTTTATTTGGTGAAACGTTATCACGTGACATGGAATAATTCAGTTGTTTTTCGTTCAATTGCAAAGAAAGACTAATAACTCTAACAATTTCCACCAGTGGTAAATAACCCTATTATTCCCCGCCAATAACCTTTTGAGATTATTGATTTGTACTTCAGTTATCTCCAATGAAAATGACGTCACAGACGTAAATAAACAGAATGGTAGCGTTCACGTTACACATGAAGCACACCGATAGACGAGGAAATAAGGCATTGCAGGGACATGAAAGAGTGCCAGCAGCTGATGATAGCTCTAATAGAATAACGGTCCTTTTCAGGGCAATCAACAGATTCTACCTTTGTTGTACATTCTAGAAATTCTAGAACACAAATGTATTTTGAAACGTCAGCTTGTCTTTCACTTTGTTATGTAAAGTTTGAAAATATAAAAAGTGTTTGAAAGGCCGTTCCATTGCTAGTTCAGTATACAGAACTAATTGTGACCCCTTAGAATAGATGAATATCCAAAACTGTCAATCCTTAAAAGTTCTCATCGAAATAACCTCGTGTTGACAATTTTGGATATTCACCTTTTAAACGAGCCATAATTGTATATTATTAATATATGATTGAAAATACTCTGATTAAGATATACATCATGTGTCTCATCTTTTTTCAATAGAGCGAACATTTTCCCGTAAACCAATAATGAACTACGACTTTGTTTTATTTTTCCTCGAAATGTCTCTGAAAGTGTGCACAGTGACGTGAATATTTCAGTGGATCATAAAAGATCGGCAAGCAGGAACACTGGATTAATATCAATTGTTTTATGAAATACCGAGTTACCTGTTTAAAAAAACAACCGCCAGCCCTAATTTACAACATACATAAAAGTATACTCATTACAGAAGGATATTGAAAAACACTGATTGTTCTTTTGTTTTATCATAATCATATCTAGTCATAATTTATTGATATTTTATTGTAATTTTTGTAGAATTATAAAAGAAAATCTTTTTTCTAACTTGGAATAAAGTTACAGAAAAAAATCATATATAGAGATTTTATCAATAATTATTCAAGTTTCGATTAAACGATCATAATTCATATCCATTTGAATATAACTTAATATAACACAAAAACAAAACATGCAAATACAGACAGTACATAATTACGTAGTGTCTTTTTTTTTAGATGCACATAATTATATCACGGGATTAAACATTTATATGTAATATGAATAGTGAGAATGAACAATCAAATATAAAGAGCATAAACAAACAATGATTCCGAAACTTGTATGAAATAAGGTCAAGGATTTCAAAGTCTTACTGTTTCATAAATCCACCAACAAGCCCTGGTTTGAATAAAGATAATAATCTGGACATGCTGAACAATATGGTATATAACTATTACAAGCATTCGAAAATACAAAAAAAACAAACAAAAAAAAAAACCCTGCTGATCTCAGTATTCAGATGTTATTCATCATTCTTTTAAGAATCTAAGAAATGTGCATAGAAATGAAACTGTTCTTGTGTCTCCTTTATCCTTCATTTTAAGTTCAAATAGATCAAGACTGTTGATGGAGTTTGATTTTTAACGTCCATAAAACTAAAAAAGCAGGTGTATAACAAGAAAATTGATATAAATCCTACTTTGTTCCTTAGTGGTCTGTACGTTTATTAAGAGTTGCATCTTCTTAGCTTACATAAACAAGGTCAAAGTCCACAGAAAGAAATTTTCCAATATTCGGACCAATGTTCTTAATCTGAGTATGCCCTTTTGTCTTAATGGCACATGGTAAGAAAGGGTATCAACAATAAATTGGTTTGTCGTTGGGTTGACCCAACTTTTGATCGAATCAATATAAAATATTGTAGCTCGCTCTAAAGAGTTCATCGATGCGCTGACAAAGACTGAAAATGAAGAATTATTAATTGTTCTGATGAATTTTCAACCTTATTAGAAGGCTAAATCTGTTCCTTATCTTTATCAACAACGTTTTGTATCAATAGTGTCCATATGAGTACTAAAATTACAAAAAAACAGACTAACTAAGAAGATTTCGTATACAAGGGATGCAATATAACGCTCAATACTGGAAATAAAAGATTGAAACAGCATTCGATATTGATATTGAAATCTTCTAAAAACGCTTAAAGGGACACTAGCTGTTAAATTCATGGTCACCGGTTTGACTCAAATTCTCATATTTGATTTATAACAATGTAAAACATTTATCCAAACTATCAAAAGTCTAAAATAAACAGTTTAGAGAGCATGGGGTAGATAATATATAGTTTTTTTCCGTGTGTATTTTAGTCCAGATGCCATCTAATTAACTATCGATTTGACCTCAGATGACCATATAAGCGATGTAAACATAAATAAAGATATGAATAGATTAAACCAACACGTGCAATTGGATTTTAATAGGTATGTTTGATTTTATTTCATAGATTGAAAAAAGAAGTTTCTCATTGCTTTTAACCCTTTAAGAATGATTTTATGTGCATCGAATTAGTAATCAAATGATTTACCTTAGTTTCATTTTCATTGTTGACATTCTTTCTTTTTTTAAATAACCAGTACACGTACAATGCATGCGATGTCAATCTGTAGCTAGGGGTTAAATTGAAGTTCACATATATACGGATTTAAAGAGGTCGACTCATTCACTTGCAAGTGAAAACTAATTATGAATGTTTTTTAGCGTAAATTGACAAAATTGAACCTTTTTGGCTGCAAAAAAGTGAATTGTTATTTCACTATTTCACTTTAGATTTTTTATATATCTCGTAGCTAGTGTCCCTTTAACAAATTCAAGAGGTTTGAAGAATCAAATGAAAACCTTTTAATTATGGATGATTGCCTTATGGTGTCATTCTGACGTGAACGGTTGGAAAAATACTTTGATACATGTATTTAATTCTCAAAACGTTGTAGTTCCGTTTCTTCTTTAAAGAGAAAAGTTCGTATATTTTGTTCAATTGGCAATGATTGGGTCATTTGAATAATGCAAAATGTTAATCCAAGTCCGTGTTTTTTTATTCGAGGATATGTAACATGTGTAAGTTAGATAGCTGTAATGGAATAAAATATTACTGCACCGATTATTGATTCTTCATTTGTCTTAGGATTACATAATGTTATGAGTTTAGCATCAATAGTTCATTAAGAGTGAAAATATAAATCTTTCATGTGAGATATTATCCAGATCTAAAAGGTGGTTAGGTCATCAGCTATTGTCTAAACGTATTCTTCTTTATTGCAGTTCAAGAAAAATGCAATGGTCAAAGCGACGAAGGTTCGAAGGTTCGAAAGTTCAAATTTCTGAAAAAAACAAGTATTCTTTGTTGCGCCATATAAACAAGAACAAAGTGAAAAAGATATATGTTATGCAGTTACTAAGGTTCGAGAATGGAACATGTTTTTGATGTTTTACACGTCCTTTGTGGTGCAGAAAGGAACACAACAAAATTGTTTACCTGTTCTTATTTGCAAGATATGTTTTCGTTCGATGGGTCAAGTCTGTATGAGGCCAAAATTGTATTCTAAAAAATTTCGATCACTTGATCGATTCAGACAATTCGATGAAAAGTGTGCAATAGATAAAGAAAATGGTTGCAAAATGATGAATGATTGCACATGAAAACCAAAGACAAACAGCTACGTACAGCTTAACAACCTTAAATGTTAAGTCCATTCCTCCAAATGGAGGACGAATGTAATAGATAACGATCGTTTTTATATTACTATATTATTTAATATTGTAACCATACTCGTAAAAGTATAATCAAAAGTATCTTTAAGGACAAACCGCAGTATTGTAAATTCGCTTCGGTGACATTTTGTCTCAATAAAGAGAAAAAGGAGAAACTGAATTAGTTTGATAGCTCCATTGTTTAATTAATCACATATCTGTCTATGATTATCAGTACAGGTTAAATCCTTGGCACATTGGTATATGAAAGGATGGAACGAATTCAATTTAAGGACATGTGTTGCTTTAGAAAATCGTTAAAGACAAATGTTTGTCATTTGATTGCTGTCTTTTTAGCAAAAATTAATTACCTGGAGAGGAAGGGCTATAATAATTCAAACGTAGGTACAAAATTAAAATGCGAACAAAAAGCGACTGAAATACAGTTTACAATAAACCCACTTAGAATTAAATAACATTGACCGGTGCGTCGAAAGGATACAATGTAAGAATATTTGTCAAAGGTACCAGGATTATAATTTAGTACGCCAAACGCGCGTTTAGTCTACATAAGCCTCATCAGTGACGCTCATTTCAGAATATTTATAAAGCCAAAGAAGTACAAAGTGTGAAAACAGCTACATACAATGTACATGTGCATTTATATTACTTCAATCTAAATTGAGCTTGTGTTGTTTGTTGTTAGTGTTTGTATGCATATTTAACACTATGCTGTCAGCGCCTGGCTTCCCCATATTGAGTTAAATTTGGCAATGCATCAATAAGCAACCGGTTCATGCCATTTTAATTTTCAAATAAGCTTTACAACTATTTTGTGGGGAAAACATTTAAACTGGAACCGAATTTTCAGTTAACATGAAGTTATATGATCAGCAAAGTGTACCCCTAACGCGAAAACTGATTTTGAAGTTTGTATCAAACAAACAAAATATGAATTATAATGATTCCAAACACACAGGATAACGACTTAAGAGTATACGTACATTTAGATTTGTTGAACAGTTAAACAAAATCTAAAGATAAAACAGGAAATCCATACTTTTAAACGATTGTCGATTTCGGAAATGTCATCAACGTTTTATTTAACTCAGGTAGAAATAACTTATCCGCATATGCATATATAAAAGGAAAAACATACGTAACTGACATTGAAAGAGATAAGATATATATTCATTTATCAATATTGCAGTTGTATACATTGTACATGCAATCACTTATGGTCTAAAAGGGTACACCTTATTGTAGCCATGTAAGTACCATTGCTTGTCTGTTAGGTTGATAAAGATGATTGTTAATGATACATTTATTTCTCAATTCTTAAGAATAAGTTTATCTGTAGTCTATGTGTTTTATTTCAATTACAACTACTTGCTACAACCAGTAGGAATTAAATTCAAAATGATACGTAATATATTCCTATTTTCTTCTAGGATAACTATTAATTTAACAAAAAATCCACCATTGTTTTCTTTCTAGGATCTTATATTGAAAAATGGATTTACGAGTTTAGAATATCGGTTTAATATAAACTGACTCTCATAACGTCTCAGGTTTGTCTGTTAGAAGAGCATTATTTTACAAAGGGAACGAAAGGTTAACGAATCATACGTAAACCTGTTTAAAGGATCCTTTATTTTCATATTTAATCTTTATGTACTCGTATTTAAGATAGTCATTGGACTTCGACATCTATTAAGAAGTATTTTACTGCATGCAACGTTAACGTTACAGTTTTTGGAATGAAGAGGACAAATCATAAAAAATTGATAAAAATAAGTTCCCTTAAAATTAAAGATTGTTCAAAAACAGTCATCACACCCGTAGTCATATTTACACCATGCAACTTTATTGTATAAAGTGCATAATTATTTATGCTTAAATAGTTTTGCCCACTAATTTTATATATCGTCTTGGTCTTCAAATGAAAAACATGTATGTATTCATCGATTACACAAGCAAGGTTTCGGATTTAAGTGAGGAAAATGCTATCTCATATTTTTAAATTCAGAATATACTAAATGAGTTTTCATATGGAAATGGCGTTTTACCGGATTAAACAGATACTCCATAAAATGTAATACATGCTCCTCATACGTTCGTTAGTGTCCGTCTTGTAAGAAAGCTATCATCAATGCACTTGTACTCGAATATCAATACTAACTTACAGGTATTATTTGCTTAAACTGGTATTCAGAATTGTTTCAACTTGCAGGAATTTTAAGTTATGAAATTATATCAATAATGCAAACCTTACTTTTTGGCAGTTTGTATAAAACTTAGTAACAAAATTAGTATTATACAGTTACTGTAAATTCTTTTGGAAGACCAAACAGGCTTTCCATACTTGTTATACGACTGCTGATATCGTGATTACATCAATGCCAAACTTAATCCAGTAAAAATAGCTTATCAGTTCGTCAATATTAAAAATAGCCCACCAGTTTATCACTCAAAATAAGTTTATCAATACATTTATCAAAAATAGTTCACTAGTAACGTGAACTATTACTGATAATTTCTGTGTCATATGGACTGTTGTAAAGAGTGGTCTCATGGAAATTAGGCCTCATTTTCTTTTTAATCATATGAATAAAACTGGGCGAAAGGAAAGTACCAATATCCTGTCATTGAAAAGAAGAATGTATACTATCAAAAGAGTTTGTTTCGTGTCTTTATTGTAATAACTTTATTGTAGTCAAACCATTATAACATTGTTTTGGTTGTAAATTGGCCATCGTTATTCATATATCTGTTGGAGATATTTGCGTTAAGGAGTCTTCAACAAAAATAATGCATTTGTGTTTTACGCGATTTCAACTTCATGGAGAGATTGATCTTGATAGTATGAATTAATAGGTATAACTATTTCAACGTTCTTTGTGTTACAGAACATAACACCTTAAAATGATTCTCCATTGTTTCTTTCTTCAATCGTTTATTAAGAAAGATTTACGATTTCTGTTTAGACACAGACATTCATTAAGTTTGTATTTTATGAACGGATGCTCGTTTAGTACGTATGTTGATTTTTGACAATTTTAAAATAATTATCAAAGGTACCAGGATTATAATTTAATACACCAGACGGGCGTTTCGTTTTCTTAAGACTCATGAGTGACGCTCATATCAAAACAATGAAAAAGCCAAACAAATACAAAGTTGAAGAGCATTGAGGATTCAAAATTCCAAAACGTTGTGCCAAATACGGCTTAGGTAATCTACTCCTGGAATAAGAAAATCTTTAGTTTTTCGATAAATAAGTCTGCAAATAACCACAAAACAGAAGAAAATATTTTCAGAAATATTAGAGATACGGTTTTGCCATTCTAATTTTTGGTGATCATCAAGTTGAATGGACGAAACGTTGGCAATACTTTACTGTAGGGGATCATGTAGTAAAAGGGTACAGATTTTTTCATGATAACAGTTAATTCCGGCATGTAAGAGTTTAGATTAACCGTTTCAGTAATTTAACCCGTTACTTGTATTAAATTTCTTTTCAAACTGTTTAAAAGATAATTAATGAGTGTTTGTTTTTCAGAGGACAATTTGATTTCATTGGATAACAATTATGAGTTGTTTATCTCAAGATAAAATGCACATATTTCAGAAAATGGAAAAAAGTGCAATATTTCTATTATTCCAGTCAGATTTGGTCGATGGGAACACTGACAGCAGCAAAACATAACGACAACACTTGTTATTTTTTATACAGCTTTTTACCTAATTTCACAAATTTTTGCTTTATGTAATGCGAGGGTATCTTACTCTTTTATATTAGTTTAGGTATCATATTAATACAATGGAATACTCAAGTAGACAGCAATACAACGACAAAAATGTATCTAGAGGACCACAAGCAGTTCAGCAATAGACAGGTGCTTTAAATTGTCAGGAGGAAGTTGTAAATAAATAAAAAAAGTAATCAATATACCAAATTCTCCAAAATCAAGAAATTGATAAGTAGTACCATGATGACAGTGTGTACAGCTTAGCACAGACTCATGAATAAATATTTTTATTTCAGATTAGTTGATGTACCAAACTAGCATCTTTTGCAAGTTCGAACTTTTCTATAATTGATTTGTTTGTATGCAAATTGAACAAAACAAAATGACTAAGTTAAACATGCATATTGCCAAAAAACGTACAGCTTAGATGAAATGTACACATTCCAGAGATAAGCGAAACATTTAAAAGAACAAATTAAGACTTAGCAGCTCAAAACCAGCCAAAGTACCTCAAGGAGTGAAATAGGTTACAACATTCAACACCTCTATTATTTATCAAATTGGGATATAAATGAGGGAATGCGCCAAAGAGAAAACAACCTAACCTAAAAGTTGAAATGGGTCTTCAACACAATGAGAATCCCGCATGGGTAGGCGAGGTTTTATTGCCACTAAACATATGTACTAGTTTAGTTAAAAATGTACGACACACTAAACTTCAACACATACAAATAAACTCAAATATTAAAAAAAAAGACTTACAATACTAACAGAGGCCAGAGACTCCCGACTTGGCACAGACACAAAATTGATTAGTCAATTGTCATAGGCCGGCACTAAGCCGGTCCATTATATGATTTGGATTTGAGATCGTTACATGATTATCTGCGGATCGATATTATTTTCTGTATAGTACGCAAAATTAAAGATTTTAGGTTAATGAAGTGAATACATTTTTAATAATTTTATACAATGAGAAGATGCAAAATAAACCTTAAAGACCAAATAGCCTATTCATTTCTACCAGTGATTTTCCTTAAGATTTTGTGTGAAGGTATTTCATGACTTGAGGAACAAAATATGATGAAAAACATTTGGGGTCACCGACTTAGTTTTGTCGACGTCACTATAGCAACCTCAGTTTCGTGTTAGTCCGAATATGAGCATAATATTTGCTTGTAATATAAACTTTAAAAAAAATCCTTTATATCAAACCTACAAGCATAATAATTATTTCACGTTAAACAGTAGATTTGTAATAACACGAAAGTTTTTACCAGAACTGCATTCATGCCTTTCAAAATTTGTAATTCGTTGAATATTTAAATTCGTGGTTCCCCTGTATCAACGAAATTCACAAAAATTGGTATCCAACTAATATTTATGAATCCACAGTAATAGACAAAAAGAAAAAAGCACCTTGCGAAATATAATCTTACTTCCAGATATACTGATGATGTCCTATAACTGGATAACCTATATTTCAGTCAGTACTTACATCTTTTCCTCAATATTGACACAGATGGACGATTTCACAACAAAATATATGACAAACAGGATGATTTCAACTTCCCCATGATCAATTTCACATTTCCCAGCAGTAACATACCCTCTGCTCCGTCATATGGTGTTAACATATCTAAACTGATACGCTATGCTCGTTCATGTTCACACTATACGGACGTTTTTATACACAGAAGTTTGCTCCTTGCGCAGAAACTGCCCCAAAAGTGTTATAAGGTGAACAGATCAAATATGAAACTCCGTCAATTTTATGGACACCATCACGAATTGGTTGATCTATACGATATGTCTGTATATACACTAACCAACGGCATTTTTACCACGTCCTAGATTGTGTTTTAACATATATGTCGTCTGTCTGCTAAGTTCCGAACGTGACCTATTCCCGAACACGACTGTTTTGCCGAGAGTGAATTTGCATTGCAATACGACAGGGGCGTAGCTAGGTATTTAGTCAACTGTAAGCATCAATCGGCAGGGGATCTTGGGCCGCTTAAGGTAGGTTGAGCCCTGGTAGGGGGTTTAGGGAGCGAAGCCCCCCGACGCAAAACAGTTTTCAGCGTTTTAGCTGCAAAATTGTATGTACCAAAATTTACTGGTTATTTAATCATGATAATTACAATATACACGATAAAAAGTTCAAAGAATTATGAAAAATGTACCATAACTTCTGACTGGTGAATTAAATAACGTAGTACAATCAATAATATAAAAAAAAAATATTTACAATATGCATTGCTCAGCGTAGAGCAACGTATCCCTTTAATTAAAGTACACCCTGTTTGGTATTATCATATCTATTCCGTTCTCATTGATATTAATTAATAGTCCCTATTGACGCTCCTTCATTAAAAAATAGGCACGTAAACACTGATACTACTATATAATAGAACTATCCTTTTTGCTAGACAGAAACCATCAATCTTTTGAATCTTAAACCTTTACCCTAGCCACACAAACACATACAGACATAGTCGATGCCTAACACAATTCAAGAAATTCGTATTTCTTTACATCCTCTACTGTAAAATCCCTACCAGCTTAGGAATTTTGAATAATTGTGGTCATTACACGCAGATTTGAGAGTACTCGAACTTTCTAGAAGCCAGTTGATTGGTTGATTTTTTTACAACCAGTGTCAATTGTTTATGCAAGTTCAGGAACCGTTGAATATTTTTTTTATAAAAAATGCAACTTGGAGCTATGTCCTGTAATACGTGTCGTCCAGGACGAAGGTCTGGAAATTTAAAAATACCAAGCATTGGAAAATGAGGGATTATTGGATAGGAGCAGAAATTTTGCCTTTCTACGAACCAACTACGAACCGTCCTCAAAGAGTTGTATTCTCTCTACAACTAGGCATCGGATTTAATGTCCCAATTCTGACCAGACGTGACTGCATATTTATACATCCTGTACAGCCAAACGGACAACCAACATGGGCAAGTCGGGTGAAGACAAAGTGGAAAGCTAGTTGAAAACTAACAACAACTAAATAAAAAAACTCATGTGTCTAAGTTGAGGTTTATTCAAGTTTTTGTTGATAGAAGTGAATTGATCTGAACCAAAGTTCTAGTTTGTAGTTTCTATAGAAGGTAAAATCGTAAAATCATTCAGTTCTATCCAATATTCCATTCACTAAGGACGAGAGACTAATGTACTCATGATATTCGATAATTAGAGAGTTTTGACAACCTGACTGGCTTTCATCTATAGATAACGTTGTTTATTAATTCTTTTTAATAAAAAAAAATATTTGTGAAAATTATGCGTAGGCACGTGTCTAAAGTGCCAAACGGCAGCAACGCCCCTGTACGGGGTATCTCGGTATTCATAACTCCAACATTCATGCATTTAGTAATGATGTTTCTTTGTGGGTTCGGTTGGATATTGTCTAATGTCTTATCGTATGTGTTTTAAATTCTGTATATTCGGTTTATTTCAAATACGTCTTATTTGTCAGTGCAGTTGATATAAAAAAAAAGAAAATGTGATATGATGAGTTCATTTCCATTTTCCATCGATACAGTATTGTGTTAGTTCAAATTATGACGTCGACAGCATTAATTGAAAATAGACTTTCTTGACCATCATAAACATGATAATTAAATGTATGAACTTCAAGATTATATATAGGTCATAAAAATACGTCACTGTTAATGGTATTCTGTGCTGTTGTGAATTGAAGATATCTGTTGTTATTCTGCAGTTTACATAATGTCATGTACTATTATACTATTTATTTATGCGTTTCTTTATGCTGAGCGTGCTTTTGTTTGTTTTTACTTCATTCCTTTCACGTAGTATTGGCATTAGAGCGATATGTTTTACATTGCCATATAAGCGGGTGGTTTGGCAAGCTATACAACGGAGTTCAACAAACTATTTTTTTCTGAAAATATCTTGTACTAAGTTACAATCTAACTCTCTTTCATCTTGTAACAGTATCAAAACATTTGACTTTTCTACTCTATACACAAGTATTCCACATTCCAAACTAAAAGACAAATTGAAAGAGTTAGTATTACTTTGCTTCATAAAAAAGAATGGCCAACGTAGATACAAGTATCTTGTCTTAGGGAGGGACAAATCATACTTTGTAAAGAATCACTCTGATTCAAACAAAAAAATCTCTGAAACCGATATTATCAAGATGCTTGATTTCTTGATTGACAACATATTTGTAACGTTCGGAGGACGTGTTTTTCAACAGACTGTCGGCATCTAAATGGGAACGAACTGTGCCCCTCTACTTGCCGACTTGTTTCTTTATTATTATGAGGCTGACTTCATGCAGGAACTTCTTAGGAAGAAAGATAAGAAGTTAGCAATATCCTTTAACTCTACTTTCCGCTCTATAGATGACGTTCTTTCACTAAACAATTCAAAATTTGGTGACTATGTGGAACGCATCTATCCCATCGAATTGGAGATAAAGGTTAGTACAGATACAGTCAAGTCGGCTTCATATCTTGACTTGCATCTAGAAATTGACAATGAGGGTCGGTTGAAAACAAAACTTTACGACAAAAGAGATGATTTCAGCTTCCCAATTGTGAACTTTCCATTTCTAAGTAGCAACATTTCAGCAGCACCTGCATACGGGGTATATATCTCCCAATTGATACGATATTCCCGTGCTTGCATTTCCTATCATGATTTTCTTGATAGAGGGTTACTGCTCACAAGGAAGCTATTAAACCAAGAGTTCCAAATGGTGAAGTTGAAATCATCCCTTCGTAAATTTTACGGACGCCATCACGAGTTGGTTGACCGTTATGGAATAGCCGTTTCACAAATGATATCGGATATGTTTCTTACGTCGTAACTACAATCCCCTTCCCTTTCATGAATGTGACCTACCGAATAAGACTATTTACCGGATTTGTAATCACATAAGCAACACGACTGGTGCCACATGTGGAGCAGGATCTGCTTACCCTTCCGGAGCACCTGAGATCACCCCTAGTTTTTGGTGGAGTTCGTGTTGTTTATTCTTTAGTTTTCTATGTTGTGTCATGTGTACTGTTGTTTTTCTGTTTGTCTTTTTCATTTTTGGCCATGGCGTTGTCAGTTTGTTTTAGATTTATGAGTTTGACTGTCCCTTTGGTATCTTTTGTCCCTCTTTTAGGAATATGGCAGTTGTTATCAAATAGTCCGTTTTTATATATGTTGACGTTTGCTCTTCAGTGTTGCTGTTGTTCCGTTGTTTTCCTCTTAAAGTTGATGAGTTTGCCGTTGTTTTAGTTTGTAACCCAGATTTGATTTCTCTCAATCGGTTCACGACTTTTGAACAGTGGTATACTACTGGTAATAGGTATAGGAAGATGTGGTATGAGTGCCAATGAAACAACTCTCCGTCCAAATAATAACTTATAAAAGTAATCAATTATAGGTCAAGGTACGGCCTTCAACATGGAGCCTTGACTCACACCGAATAACAAGCTATAAAGGGCTCCAAAATTACAAGTATAAAACCATTCAAACGGGAAAACTAATCTATATAAAAAAAAAACGAGAAAGGAGAATGTTGCCTTTATATACAACAAAACTTTACAATCAGTATTATACGACACATATAACCAGTAAACAAAATATTTCGGCGAAGTTTTAGAGAATATTGTACCCATTTTACCGATTTTATTACAATATGAAGTAGGAGATTCTTTTCCAATGCGTATAAATATAAATTTGCCCAAACCCAGCGGCTCAATAACAATATGGAAAAAAATATTTAAATGAGACTGTATTTAGGATGAATGATCTGCAAGGTGTACCACTAACGGAAATAAGGATTTTTGATTCTTTTCAAAAAAAAAAAAAAAAAAATTGTCGTAAGTAATGAGAAATAAAAATAATAACAAAGTTAGTGTTTATATCGAGTAAAACAATGTCCTCAAGTTCAAACAGGTTTTCCATACTTTTACAACGACTTTGGATTTCCAAATTTCATCAATGTCTGAATTAAGTCAGATAAAAATAGCTTACCAATACATACATATATAGAAAATCGGTCGAAAGGTAAGAAAACATACAGACACCTTAAGAGGTAAGATATACGCAACTTATATAATCACATGAATTTTTACTAGTTTTTATTAATTTGATATTAATTACATATATGCGAATATGCTAAATTATTAACACTTTAGTTTATCTCTGTTAATACCATTAGCAGGTACCATTGCTTGTCTCTTTGGTTTCTCAATGTTATATATTGCAGCTGTAAATAATACATGTATTCATTAACTCTCTAAAACTGGTGTTCAGAATATATTCAAATCATATTGAGGCTTGATATTTTGCTATTTGCTACATGGCTAATTATTACTTCGCGATGAACAACATTAATACAAGCAATGCTTATCTTGCTTTAAAGTTGCTGCCAAAATAGGATGCTATAAACAAATACAACAAAGTCGTTTTATTAAGATACACTGTATCTTATCCCCTAGAATTAAAAATTAGATGCAAACAAAGGTTGTTCATTTCAAGTTATTGACTTTCAGTGAAAGGTAAAAACGTCATTTTATGTTATAAATAATGATGCCATGACAATAACAAAATAACGTGGTACACAAATGAATAAAAGGTTGCAGCAATAAGCTACTGTACAGGCGCATTTAAAACCAAACAATTTGTATTTAGACACATTGATAGAATTTTGTCAGTACAAGTTGTCCTTAAGGATAAGAAAGAGGCAACTTACACCAAAGGGGTATCCAAACTCAAGTCGAAAACAAACTGACAACACCAATTCTTATAAAGAACAAAGACAAGCTGGTAACAAATAATATACAAAACACAACATGGAAAACCAAAGACTGAGCAATATAAACCCTTATCAACAAACGGGAGTGGTATCAGGTGCTCCGGACGGGAAAACAGATCCTGCTCATCATACGACACCCGTCATGTTGCTCGTATTCGTACGAAGCCGGTGATAAGTGTTATTCGGTAGGTCACATTCGGGAAAGGGGTCGAGATTGCATTTACGGCAATAAGAACATATTCGTTGTCATCTGTGAAACAGTTATTCCATACAGGTCAACCAACTCGGGATGGTATTCGTAAAATTTACGAAGAAACGATTTCAACTTCACCACTTGGCATGTTTTGTTTATTAGCTTCCTAGTGAACGACAACCTTTGTATTTAGATATATTGACAGAATCTTGTCAGTACAAGTTGTCGTTAAGGATAAGAAATAGGCAACGTATACCAAAGGGATATCAAAACTCAAGTCAACTTTATGAAATTTTGGATCCTCAATGCTCTTCAACTTTGTTCTTGTTTGGCTTTATAAATATTTTGATATGAACGTCACTGATGAGTCTTGTGTAGACGAAACGCGCGTCTGGCGTGCTGAATTATAATCCTGGTACCTTTGATAGCTATTCTAACAAAGACATCACGATAGGAAATACAAGTCCTGAAATATCGTATCAACTGGAGATATATACTCTTTATGTAGGCGCTGCTGAAATATTGCTACATAGGAATGGGAAGTTTCCAGAAGTTCTCAATTGGAAAGCTGAAGTCGTCTCTTTTGTTGCACAGTTTTGTTTTCAACCGACCATCATTGACCATTTCTAGATGAACGTCTAGAAATGTGAAATACATGTAACTGTTTCTGTTGTATCCTTTATCTCACGTTCGATGGGTTTAATTGCATTCAACATAGTCACCGAGCTTTGATTAATTTTAGTGAAAGAACATATATATCATGATTGTGTATATAGCGGAAAATTAAGTTAAAGGATACTGCTAACTTCTTTTCTGTCTTTCATAGAGGTTCATGCATTCAATAAAACTATGTTATATCATAATTGTATACTGGAAAATGATTTTTCATATAGCAGATAAAGAATAAAATGAGGTGGAAGGAACGGAAAGAGCAAAAGAAAAAAAGACTCAAACATGTATTATAATGAAGCTTTAACTTAAAAGACTTTAAACTTTAAAAAAAAAATCACACCTCTCTTCTGAGACCTCTTTAAAAAATAATAAAACATTACAAATTAAAACGACAAAACAAAAACCCCGAAAGAAACAACTAAAAAGGCATAAACAAACTTTAAAAAAAGAGAAACCTTTAAGTTAATACTTATTAAGAGGACAAAAGACTGGGCGAATTTGTCACAAGTATGCACACATGTTTAAAGACTTGAATCTTGGATGAGATTATTTACAGGATTAAATACTAATCATTGATTGTAATTTTATCTTTTAGAAAACAACAATGGCAGTTTATATTGGAATAATTGTGATTGTAATGATTACGATTTTTGGAATCGTCATAGCATCTCGCAGAGATGTAAGGTTTTCAATGGAAGGAACACTTGAAGGAAGAAGACCGCGTATTAGAGCCGAATTTGAAACATTTTCCGCTGATGATATGACGGGTCATTAAAGCAATTGATAAACATTCTGGGCAGCGTGATAAGATGGCAATATTGATAAATAATAAGTACTCTTTTGCCTAAATAAAGTCATCATAGATACCAGGACTAAATTTAGTATATACGCCAGACACGCGTTTCGTCTACAACGGACTCATCAGTGACGCTCGAATCCCAAAAAAATAAAAGGCCAAATAAAGTACTAATTGATGTCATTCTCAAAATGATGTTTGCTGTCTACGAATACAATTCATCAATTTTCAAACTGAGAAACACGCGTACGTTCAGTGTTTAAATGTATTACTTATTACAAATTCAATTAATAAATCTTGTCTAGGTACGAACTAAATTTAAATTGTTGTTTTTGATCATATATCTGTTTTGCTTTCATTGTTGTACCATTAATTTACGAAAAAGCTCTTTACCGATTGACCGCTCTCATAAATTAATTCAAATGTTACATACATAAAAAAAAATAAAAAATAAGAGAATTGTAAAACTAAAAAAACTTCTTTCAACTGCTGATCGCACCACCTAACATGCTTGTCCAAACTGAGTGAATATATTACCCTTTGGAACAGTACATACTCCATAAAATACAGAAAGTGACGCATTTTGCAAATGAGTTGAGTAATAGTCAACTCTAATGTCAACCAATTCATGATAATGACCGGACATTTATGCATTTTCGATTTCAATAGTTTTGTACATGGACCATACCCCTGTCAATGTGGTTCTAATGATTTGAACATGAGCCTTAAAAAATAAAATATAACACATCAAGCGTTTTTTTCTGGATTTATCTTCACACAGGAAACACTCAAAACAAAAGGTATAAATTGAAATATTTACAACCAATGCGATGGTACTGCTAAGAAATGAGAAGTTGACAATTTGAAATTTGAGATCACTTTGTTTGTCATATACTTTTTTTAAGTGTTTCCTCTATTTTAAAATAGCAAAAAAGGTCAAGATCAAGATATGAATCAGACCTTCAAGATTAAAATCCAGTCTACGCATATATATTCTCCAATAGTTTTCAAGAAACCCTATCAGATTTTGAAAAAATTAAAATGAACGCTTATGAAGCACAGTAATTATACCTCAAAATGTCAGTCACGTGTAACTGCGCAATAAATGGAAAGCGTCTACTAAACTTGGGCTGATGAAGTTTACGCATAGTGACGAAGGACAACGAAACACTGGTTCTTGAGTGTTGATTTCTCTCATTATTTTATATTTGGGAATACGTGTCGAAATATTTTGTAATGACGACCAAAGATAAAAAGTCATCAAGTTTGGAAACATACATGTAGGTGTTTCAAGTTTTAGCATAATTTATATTGAACTGATGTATTGACAACTATTTTCGTCGAGAATGTCAGTTTGCACACAGAACATATGCAGCGTAGTAAGCATATTCTGTTGTATATGTTTAACGAAGACAATTGCGGGAACAATATCACAAAAATAAAACAGTGGCAACCAATTTGATTACAAGAATGAACTAAAACAAAGTTAGTGTAATTATATGAACGATCATGCTTGTAAATAAAAGAAAAACAATAAATGAGATTAATAAATATAAAGAATAAGGAATAAACAATGACTGACAACTATCTATCAGATGACTTACAATAGAACAAAACCACGTAAATGCTAGATTTAGCAATGTAGTCAGTAAAACCAAGCGACACGTAATGTACATTAGTTCTTTATTGCAGTTTTATTATTATCATTTTGAAAAATTTGAAAAAAACCCGCTTACACTTTAAAATAAATAAAGATAATGCATTTTTTCTGGAGTCAGACAAATTTATATAGCTCCGCAAGTATTTAAGTACTTGTACAAAACCTCCTCGACATTCTTAGATGCACAAGCAAGCAAGCAGATGCTCTAAATATGGTCTGTAAATAGGTTGTCTATCTGTATTCATTATTTTTTTCTGACATGTCATGTCCTCTAGGCTGTTTTAATTCAAATCCTACTAACATTGTCATGATTGTCGCAGCACGCTGGGAATTGCCAGTAAAAACGAGCGGATGTTGGTAAATACTGTGCATTGTAATTGTAAACTCCCGACATGTTTGCTCCTAAAATTAAACATGATTTTAAATTTTCTTAACCGATTATATATTTATTTTAAAGTAAGATAAACTACTTAGATCACAACGAAATTATATTTTTTGATTAGATTACTTAAAGAGTTTTACTCATTTTCATATTTAATCAATTAAACAGGTTCAATATCCTCTATCGATTTATAGGAAACCAATATTGAGTATAGTTTATAAATAGGCATGGTTTCATCACCAATATAAAGGGTGTCTTAGATTGATAATCGAAAATTGTCAGTCATGACATGGTTTAAGTGTCTTATCTTTATCATGTGTATAGAAGTAATCACAAAATGTAAGTTAGAATTAATTAACATATGTATACCTGTTAAAAATGTTTTTAATAATAGTAAATTCTAGAACAAAATATCGATTTATTACACTTCCTGCACGGTAAATATAAACTCCGTAGATCGGAACATGTCATAATATTAATAAAACAGGTTATAAGTACCAAATCAAGTAAATATAAAAACTATCCAACATTCGACAATTTTCAGCAGTAGAATGAATCATAATTTTTTCTACATAGTGCATTTTCAAAAAGTAATGTTTCTGGTAAATACATGTAGCTATAGATAACATTATCTATGTAGAACATTTGTAGAATTTAATCCTTGAATCAACATTGATCACGAGTTAGATCTAAATGTTGTTTTGCTCATTTAAAGATATAAGAAAATGTGTTGTTAGTGCTAATGAGACAACTCACAATCGAAGGCTTCAAATTATTCAATTTAAATACGTGGAACATATTCCAAAAACATGTTATTTCTGCATTTTATATCAAGCGGTACATTTGGTCCAATCTATAAATAGAACACGAGGTTTTATTCGAACTAATTATAGAAAAAAATCAAATATGTTGTAAATTTTGGGGTATCAATGTGTGTACAATTTGTGTGTTACAGTTAAATGTCAACAAGGTACGGTTGCGGTTACAATAAGCTTTGAATGGGATGTTTGTATATTGAATTTCATCATGTTAAAATTACAAGAATGTTATGTTTAAAGCACTTATCTAAAAGTTCATTCTACTAGTAATTAATATTACTTTTCATGGACTAGTTTATCGCAAAACTAAATGCAGTACAGACATGTCTTACTCTCTAGAATAAGTTATACAGAACTTATTAAAAAAAAATAATTCAAAAGCACCACTTGTACAGACATGTTACATTTTTTACAATGTAGCAAATACAGTGTTTAAATTCATAGATCGTTCCTGATGTAGGTAAATCGCTGCGGAGCTAATAATTTATAAAAAATATTCTTATTTACGAAAGATGGTTTTTTATGCCTCCGCCGTAGCGTTCGTTTTACCCTTGCCCGTCTGTACGTCCGTCCATGTCTAAAATCTTTCCGTTCTCTAACTTTAGTTTGCCTCAACCAAATGTTATGAAACTTTAACACAATGCTTATTACCACAAAACACAGTTCAAGTTCGAATTTAGTGGCGTCACTATAACCGTTGAAGGGTCATGTCTCTTCACAACTTGTACACCAAGTGCTATGAACCTTATACACAATGCGTATTATCTCAGAATACAGATCAAGTTTGAATTGTGGCCCTTTTACTCTTTGAAAAATTGAGAATGAAAATTGCTGAATTTTCGTTTTCATTTTCGAACTTTAGTTTGCCTCAAACATATTTTATGAAACTTATACACAATGCTAATTACCACACAACTCAGATCAAGCACATTTTGAAGCGTCACTTTCACGTTCTACAGTTATGCCTCTTTAAAACTTTATAGGATATGCAATCGGGAACATCATCTGTGTCAAACGGACACATTTCCAATCTATTTATAAATAAATCGTTATTTAACAGGATAATTACGTACACATCTATATAAAATCCTAAGACAAAAAAAAATATGCTTAATTTTCATATGCAGATTTACTTTTAATCAAACTGTACCCTTTTGCAGTGGACGCAGATTGTAACGGTCAAGATGACACAGGTGTAATAAGTTCAGATATTGATATTCAATTTTCAAGAGAAGATTGTTCAATATCATGTCAAGTAGATATACATCAGTCAAAAACAATATATTGGATTAAAATATTGAAACAAAAAAATAACAAATTTTACGATGTTGTACATATTTATCGTACCGGACAAAACGAGGAGTTTAATTGGTTCAATTGCACCGATTTCGAATCAAGATTTTCAGTCAATGAATCAAAACTAGATGCAGGCATACTGGTGCTCAAATCGAATTCAAGTGCCATACAAGAATCAGATAATGGAATATACAAATGTGAGGCAAATAGCGAAACATATAGTATTCAGGGGAACATTCACTGGAACAAGACTATAGTGGACTTGACAGGTATATATACAAAGAAATCTTGAGCATCATATAATCACTACATCTTTAACAACATTTTGAAAATAACAAAAAATGTGAAAGTGTGTGTCAGTCCACCTGTTAAGTCAACAAAATGATTATCATTTTACAATTTTGATGTAGGCATGACTTTTGAATATCTTTAAAATCTCTGATTGATATAAGTTATCAAAGTGTTGTTATTCATTCTTCATAATAACAGTGTAATATGGGTTCAAATTGAGCATACAATATTAAAAGTTGAGAAAGGCCATTAAATATCACAAACTGTCATGATTACCGATTTAAGGCGAAGTGTACGTAATTGCACGTCCCTAGCGGAATACGGGATTGATAACGTTTGACGTTAGTTACGCAAGTTATCTCCTTTATTCCAAGAAAGGACACACAAAAGAGAAACTACTTCGTGCGGTCTATCATGAATCCAACAAGCACGCCTGTGCTGTCTTAAAACCTAATCATGAGAAATTATCTGAATTACTCCAGTTAGAAATCAAAGCATTCTATTGTTTCGTACAGCCTGACTTTAATACCAGTTGAATGTTTTTGTTTTTGACGCTTGGGACATGGAAGGCATTTCGTGTAAAACTTATAATATCAACAGATTGTAAAAACGCCTCACAACAGAATTATAAATAAATAAACATGTGACAATTCTACTTCTATTGATATCAAATTAATTAAAATGAAACCTGAATTGAACCAACAATATCGTTTTAAAAGCCGTAGTTTTGAACGAAAACACACAGTACTCAGTACGTAAAGTTTTAGGTTACGAAAAATTAATAAATAACATGTGAAAATTAATTATTAGATTAAAAAACGTTGACTTGTTCGTAGTTTGTGCAAATGAAAATTTTAGGATAGGATTTATATCCATTTAAAAAATAAGACGATACCAAGGGAATATAATCTGAACACTTACAAGTCGGAAGAACAAAGACGGAAAATAAACAAATTAGGCCCCAACAAATTACTCAGTAAACTAAAAAGTGATCACTCTAAACATTTATCTTAGAATAAGTAAAACTATGTCATTCAACTCCCAGTTTTCAACTTTTTCTACATGTGCAGAAAATAAACAGGTGTCTTCTATTCCGTCCGCAATTTATGGGAAAATTAAAACTAAGTTTAGAACCAAATTGAAATTGAAAGTACACATACATATAAGATAAAAATATAACACGTCATTTCTTCTTTATCAAATTCCAATTTCGAAGAGATAGCAAAATTTTTATCTTTTATTGTGCCTGTGTGCATCATTTCAAATTAGAAAATGTTCTGTAATTTTGAAGTAACGTTTTGTTCTCTGACAAGTCTCGATTCAAGAGTATAAATGAGTAGATTATAATATTACGGTCAAAGAAAAGACGCCAGGAAAGTTTTGCAACACTTGTAACTGCAATTTAATGTTTAGTGGAATGAGAGGTGAAATGAGTTCAGACTTTTACATTTCGATAGCATTTTAAAGATTTAAAAAGAAAATTTAACCGAAGTCTACTGCAAGGGATGCTTAAACGACCTCAATAATTATCCAGGAAGATCTCGCACTCGGTCAGCTCTATGCTTTCACCTAGTTCATGATAACTTACAAGAATTGAGAAGCCTGTTGTGTACTAGTCCAATAATATAGAAATTTGGAGTTTCATATCATTTATATTCAACGTTTTTTATCGGATATTTCTTTTTTTTTTATTATCAACGTTGACTCTCGTTGAACGATTTTTCGCATTTTTCATATTTGAGTATTTTGTGGCCTACACATTATGTTTTTGTCCCTTTAATTGTCGAAAAATAGTATTGTTGTTTATAGTTATTGCTTACATCGACTTCATTTAACCAGTGGCGGGTAGTTGTCTCATTGGATGTCAAACCACATCTTCTTATTGTTTTATATAATATAAATAGGAAAGCTATGCATTTGCATTATGCAGAGGCTATATTCGTAAGTCACTACGCTAGGTAAACCCGTGTATCAATACAGTATGAATAATATGCGTGCATTACACCGAGTACATTCTTATAACATTTTATTTGGTAAATTGTTAAAACATCGTACATGATACATTCTCATAAGGTCGCATTTTTATATCATTAATTTTACACCAGTTTATTTAAAGCATTACACTATATATATTGCTGTTTAAAGCATTTCCCTATACACATTTTATTGCATAACACTGGGTATGTTCCGGTCGTTATTGCACTAGGTACTTCCATCTCAAAAGGATCATATTAAGTGTAAGGTTTTCATTTTGAATATACATGTATGATATATCTGCGACGGGTAGTTATACCAAATACTCTGATCTTTTCTATTTTGTTGAAATATATACATAAGCGCGTCCTTCTTTTTAACCTCATTGCGGTTAAAAAAATTTGAAGATTAAATCAGATCAACACGTTTTAAATTTTAAGCATCCGAAGCGCTTTTCTGGATTAACCTAGATAAGGGACACTATAAGCGGAACATTTTAAAGCCACGGATGTATAAGAACTAAAATAGCCATAGTATGCATTATGCTTATTGTTTCAATCCATATTACCCCAAGGGTGACTGGGAAAACAAAATATGGTCACTTGGTCTTATCCCAACCGGCAGTAAAACACTTGCCGAAGTGGAGCGTCCGTTTGGCTGTGCAGGATGTATTAAGCTCGCAGTCACGTCCGGTCAGAATGGGGACGTTAAATCCGATGCCTCATGTAAAGAGAGTGCCACACTCTCTGCCCAATAAGAACCATTACAACAACTATATTTTGAGGGTTGCGTAGGTGGACTGTTACACGGCAAAATTGTATGTATTGTAAACTTGTTCTCGTCCTGAACATGCATGAAATATTTGCCACTGGACGTTAAGCAACCAACAATCAATCATTCAATTTAAATCCTTATAATGTGGATTTTTAACAAAGAATGCATTGAACAAACAAATATTTTCTTATGTTACTGAAACTTCATTCAGCAAACATTACATCATTCTTTGTCTTTTAGTAAAAGAAAAGGGAAAGTGATCGAGACGGGAAATTTTGTAAAATAAAATATGTTTCGACAGAAATGCGTCTTGAGCATTTGTGTAAACAAGACAAATGAAATAAGTTTATAATGTAGACTATATTATGTGCAATACCTCAGAATAACACCATGCAGAAATGACGAACATGAAAATATACAGAAAATAGGTCTACTTTTTTAAATACAAACATGTAGAAGTAAGATTGAATACGAGGTGTATACCCGATCCTAATATTAAAACCGATCAATTCATTCTGGCAACACTGTGTTAACCGGGACAAATCCAAACTCGATATTTGATTCATAAAAGAATTAAACAATCCATGAAAGCATTAAAAAAAGTTTTGGAAATCACTCTAATATAGAAAAGATGAAATTAAAGTCTACGGTAAATTTCTTTCATTTGCGGTAAATTTATTTACAAACTTGCATTTTCTTTTGCGACAGAAATATTCTTTAAAATTAGTTATTTAACTTCCTTATCTATTTATAACGCTAGATCATTTGTAATACAAAGAAAGATGGGTAATACACACGCACGACATTGCTACGACATTGTCCGGTATAATAGAGTTACGACGTAGAAGTTGTGGCGACGTTACTGTAGACAATGACGTCGCCGTATAATTTTAATGTTCCGGCCAAAAAACCAAACTTCAACAAGGAGTATCGTAAACACTAGCACGGTTGCTAAGGAGTTTCTTTGCACTGATCGATTCGTCTTTCATTTTTGAATCGTATATCAATTTAAAAAAAAAATCTGTTGACCAACACAATAGAAAATTTGATAATGTAAAAATATCTGCTAATTTTGATGATTTTCCCTATATATCCTTTGTATTTTTGGAGTGTCATGCTGTTAATTTCAACGGCTCGTATCTCAAAAACGAAAACGGTTATCTCCTTTTTAAATTTTATTTTCTGGTGTAATTTTACAAGCAGAATTCATATGTGAAATTAAAAAAAAAATCCATTTTGTAGTTTAATAACATACACTTCGCCTTAACTCAAACTTCTCTAAAATACTGAAAAATGCATCATATGTACAAAAAGTCAAAAAGAAAAGATTACAAAGAATCGAGACGTTATAATGTCGAAGTTTTGCATGCGTATTTTATTTTAGACGCCATTTGATAAACATGATAAAACACTGAGATGAACTCCAAAAAAATTCCGAAAGTCATATGCATGATATGAGTTAATATAAATATTAATATGATATAGAAAGAAAAAGTCAAAACATGTTATAGTGCGGATGGGTTAGACATGTGTTCAGATATATCAACCTTCCGCATACCTCTTACCACATGACTGTAAAATAATCAAACACACAGTATACGCACAGTAAAACTCAGTTTAAAAGAAGTTCGATGTAAGAATAGGTAACAAAAGAAAATAGGCAAAATGACATTGATAAATAAGTCAACATTATAAGAACAACTAACTTGGCAGTTTAACTTTTTTATTTGTACACGATGTGTTTTTCGAAATTAATGTCCTTACACTGATGCCCGAGAACAAAATGTTTGCAAATCCAAAACGTATTTTATAATTGACGATCTGAAATAAGAAAAAGGACAGTTTTATTCATCAGATCAGCAGAAAAACAAACAAACAAAAATCTTACTTTTTACAGTTCAAACATTCATATAATTGTTTCATTGTTTCTACCATTAACTATTGTCTAAACTGCTTGATATTTAAAATCCTAATTATAGTGCTTTACTTTTTGTTTTACTTTCAGATTGCCATTCGAAGGAAACTAGCGGAGGGTCTTCATGTCAAAAATCTAAATTTTTAAACATCATGCTAACATTTCTGTTCATTTATTTATCATAAAGCGCTACCATATCAAAAGTACCTGCATGTTAATGACATTATCCAGTTTAACAAGGGGATATACATACTAAATACCCGTGAACTCAAATATTTACAAATTGACAGATGTAGTATGATTATGCTTACGAAGAAAGAAGAGAGAGTATTTATTTGCAATCTCTGCGATCTCTGTGATTTATCATTCGACCGAAAGAGTACATGGAGTAGAAATTCTGATTGTGAGTGCACATAAATTTTGAGAACGTTAGAAAATTGAAGAAAAAAAATCGACGGTCATGTCATGAGAATGCATTTATTTTTTATCACGTGAACCTAATAGCATTATGAATAGTCAATGGTGAAGCATTTACGCATAATTAAGCATTAATACAACTGTGTAAGTTTGGTTTTATTAAGTTTATCTTATAGTATAAGCTGATATATACATGATATTTTAGTCAGAGCATATAATCAATAGTAATAACTGAATCCGTCCTAGTGTTTGTTTAAACTACCTAGTTTTTCAAATTGAATCTGTTTATAGTATATATCCTGTGCCCATATTTTGCTTACAAGTAATTGACACCTTTTCATATTACTTAACCTGTTTTAGCACTTACTTGGTGAACGAAAGACATTGCTGCCCGTATCTTTAGACATATTTCAAAACTTTTTTATGATCACCATATATAGCATCTTAGAATGTAAATCAAAATTGTCATAAAATATTTCTAATGATGATGATTAGCTCCATTTGTTTCTTGTTTGAATGCGTTCTTTCATATTCTCTATTCTAACCATAAAGTACGGTGACCAGACCCAATTTTGAAAGATTTAATCGTCAAAGATACTACATGTATATGGCTATATTATATACCATTGGATTCGGAAAAATGAGTACTTTTGAAATATCGATGTCATCAAAACAAATGTGGTAACAGTTTTCCATAAAATAAGGTCAAAGATCAAATTTTGTTTTTATTTGTTTTCTTCTATACTTTCAAAATTTGAAGATATATACAACAATTTAGGTTAAATTTTAGAAACAGACATCTCTTCAAATCAATTACCAATAAATTATCTTGAAAGTGTAAATGAAAATTAATTAGAAAATCGATTTATTCTGGGAATTGGCGTTTTTCAAACGCTTGATCTATTATACACATATTATGTTAAAGTTACAGTAGCTATCTTGATGGCAGCAATTCAAACTCAGCAATAAAGGATAGATACTATTATTTTACCCGAAGCCTACTATCATGATTGAAGGCGTGTTTTGCATAAGCTCATTCATGTAATTCTTTAAATCTAAAATGCACTCAATACCTCGAAAACAGTTACAATTCAAAACTCAAATCAAACAGCTCCACACAACAGAATTATGCCAGGAGTATCTTCTGATTCATCTGTCGAGGAACATGTTTTGAAATATCTACATAAATATGACCGTTTACAGGAGCAAAGCTCCGGACATGTAAAATTTTGTTGCGAACAAACAAATTACTTTTTACATGGAGATTTTCCCTTCAATGAAAACACAAGATCCTGCAAGAATTCTGCTGACATATGCCCTTTGAAATACACGGGTTGTAATGAATCATTTAACTCTCACCAACCGTATTAGCAATGTGTAATGCGGTCCATTTTTTTTAGTGTGAATCGAAGTAAGTAAAACATGCTGCTTCAGTGTCGCCTCACGGGGAGGTAATCTGACTAAACTTACATCTTTTTCTGGTGGCAAGCTTGATGCGCATTTGATAATTATTATGATTGGATGGTTTCAAAGAGATTTTTCAAATCATAAAGCTTTGGAATTAACTTTCATGCCCAAACAAGGGCTTCATCTTTGTCAATATTACAGAAACTCTAGTCGTGCGTGTCCTTCAAAGTCTTGTAGACAGTTTGCTTACCTACTCCAAACAGAGACGAAGTTGTGTCGCATCCGGTAAGTATATGTACAGCAGGCATTACTTTACAAATTGTTGGGGAAATACAGACAAATATACATGTAGTTAGTGAATGGTTGAAAATCTTCGCTCATCCTTTACACTGCTAATGTTCCCCATCTTTAACCACAACTCGCTTGTATTTCTCATATACTTATAGTAGTGAACACACAGAACAATCACATTTGTATTAGAGGTCCGTATGATTGTTCTTCCGCTATTTCCCATTTCTGTAACAGTTTTGGTATAAATAACTTTAACAATTTCGGGATTTAAACAACGTTCTGGCAATGTAAAACTCACATGAGGTGAAATCATAGGGGATTTGTCAAAGTGTTCGAGTTCGGAATACTTCTCTCCTAAATAATCTGATGGAAGCTGTAGACTTTTTGCGGCGTTTCCTTTCGACAAGCTCCATAGAGTTGTTTATGTCGTAGCGGTCAAAAACAACTGCAACATCTGCTTTTGTGTGCGTTGTAGAAATTCATTGGAACATATTTTTTTAATAGCTGCAAGGTCACTGAATGTTTTACCTTTCTTAACATCAATACATGATCTCTTATGTAAGTCCCAAGTGACTTCAGATTTTAATTGCTTCACAAAATCAGACTTGCATGACTTTCTCATGGTGCCGTCATCTTGAAAAAATTTATGAGACCTAAAAGTATTTCCCCCAAATTTAATTTTAAGGTTTGTTTTTGTTGTCATGTAAGCAAACGTGTTTAGTTTTGCCTTTGATATTGAACTATAAAACTCCGTACTGATCTTTTAAGAAAGAGCACACGTGATGAAATGTTCAGACATGTTCAAGCCTTCCTCGACAGCGGAGAGCAAAGAATCTCGAAGAACTCTTGTATCATGCATTCTAAAAGAGATATTGATATGACATGGAGGATGGGATTCCACATCAAAGGGATCAGATCAATCATGGTTCTTTCATATGGTCCACAATGGCAATAACATGTTCTTCATCTCTTTTCATTGCTGTTAATTTTGCTTCCTCTTGTGAATATGCATCATTCTAGCCCCTTTCAGCGTTACACAACTAAGGGATTCTAGGAAATGTCTAGTAAGGGTCCATCTAACAAGCGAAGACTTTTGATTTGTTATGCCTACAGTACCACCTGATCCCCTTGAGGCTTTTATAACGTCTTTTCTGTTGCCATGTCGTCCATGTACCGTTAAATTGTCCAGATTTATGTCTAAAGGCAAAGTAGCCATCTATATAAGGTGATCGAATATTCTCAAAAGTTGAAGCATACCGAGTATGTAAATTGGCATTCACCTTCAGTAATTGGTACGGTTGTTAACAAAATAATAAGGTAACATTTGAGATGACGATCTGAAGGAAGTGACCAATAAATAAGAAAGAAAATTTAATACATATAACATATATTATTTCTCCCAGCTTCTTCATATTGTGCGGGAGGGGGAGGGAATCGAACCGTGCACACATGTTATAGTAAGCCATATCTTATTAACTTGAAAAATATATATCTTTCTATAAATAGCGATGAATTTGGTGTTTTTGCATGCACGGCACTAGGTTTACATTGCAGGAAAACTTTCACCTATCTACTTAATAATGTATTTGATGTATTTTAGGTATTAAGAAGTTAGAAATTCCGTTCAAGTTAGCTACATGTAGTTCTATCCTAAGGTATCGATAGTAAACCAACTAATTTCGACATGTTCGATGAAATACCGTAAGATACGATATCCATACATACAGCCTGTGTTTTCCACAATCACTAATAGGTACAATGTACAATCCTTTTGCGAGTTTCACATTATGTTTTTGTGTGATTTTTTTTGTCATTTATGTACACATTTTAATTCTTTAATGTTTTTGGATAAACCATTCCCTTTCATTCTGTTTTGGCCAAATGCATTTATTTTTTCAGTAAGCAACAATTTACAAAAGCCCTCCTGCCAACCTATCCTCACCATCTGTTTCCCATCGAAAAAATTGTATGTCCTTATCCCCAACATATCTTTTCCACATGCAGTCTGAGCTTCTATCCAAAACCGAAGTCTCCAATCTTTGATGAATCTTACTAACTGTGTTAATGTTTACCTTATAGTAGTATTTCTTAACTAGTCCACGCACAAGTAAACAATATAACCACATAAGTTTAGTTTTTCAAACCGCAGTATGCCTTCACAGTATTGTATAAAAAGATTTTCGATTTTTCCTTTTTCCGTATATTCATATTTTTACTTTGCTTTACGACAATTTACTTGCAATCAACACACATTAGCAGATATATAGTAGATATATAATAAGACACGAAGTGATTTACATCTATTAAAAATAATTCATGATGAATTTGAGCAGTTTTTTATGGTACTAATAAACAACGAGACGCCTTATTACTTTCAATTGTATCAAACTTGTGCAGAATGGATTAGATAAACTATGTTATAACTTCGAACATGATACAACCAGGCAATCATGATACATAGTTATAACTACAAACATTACAATCTAGAATTTGACAATGATGGTCGATTGAAAACAAAACTTTACGACAAAAGAGATGATTTCAGCTTTCCAATTGTGAACTTTCCATTTCTAAGTAGCAATATTCCAGCAGCACCTGAATACGGGGTAGATATATCCCAATTGATACGATAATCCCGTGCTTTCATTTCCTATCATGATTTTCTTGATAGAGAGTTGCTGCTCACAAGGAAGCTATTAAACCAAGAGTTTCAAATGGTGAAGTTGAAATCATCCCTTCGTAAATTTTACGGAAGCTATCACGAGTTAGTTGACCGTTATGGAATAACCGTATCACAAATGATATCGGATATGTTCCTTACGTCGTAACTACAATCCCCTTCCCTCTGATGAATGTGACATACCGAATTAGACTATTTACTGGATTTGTTATCACATAAGCAACACAACGGGTGCCATATGTGGAGCAGGATCTGTTTACCCTTCCGGAGCACCTGAGATCACCCCTAGTTTTTGGTGGGGTTCGTGTTGTTTATTCTTTAGTTTTCTATGTTGTGTAATGGTACTATTGTTTGTCTGTTTGTCTATTTCATTTTTAGCCATGTCGTTGTCAGTTTGTTTCAGATTTATGAGTTCGGCTGTCCCTTTGGTATATTTCATCCCTTTTTTACAAGGATGTATACATTATATGTCATCATTAAAGTTTGCATTTTATGTTTGTCAATTGATATTCAAATCAATTTTATTTCGAAATCATTTTTCTAAATGAAATATTCCTTCAACTGCCATGAATTGTACTTATCACTGCATCAATCATTATTCAAACCTGGAGCACTCGGCAATTATCGGGTGAATCCGCTACACTCCTTCTATAAAATGAATGGAGAAACGGAATCGTCCGCGTTTAAACGAGTGAGAACTAAAAGTAAGCATTTTTTTAATATGATTTGAATCATGTTCATACGCCCGCTTCAACTTGACTGATTTACCTCTGTCTTCAAATCTGTGTACGTGTCCGTTTTATATAGTTGCCGTCGCATTTTTTTTCTAAAATATACAGCTCACATCTTCCAGAAATTCAATTTTATGCTGCAAATGAAAATGCTTTTATAAATTGGACGCATGTTCGTATCTATCGCCCATCAACTTAATATCTATTGAAACCCTGAGCCCAGTGGATATCATACATGTGAGTGAGAATATACCCTGCCATGGTTGTGTTTGTGTTACTTGTTTTTCGGCTTTATATCGGTACTTGTCTATCCCAAATTCATGTATTTGGTTTTCATGTTATATTTGTTATTCTCGTGGTGTTTTGTCTGATGCTTGGTCCGTTTCTGTGTGTGTTACGTTTCGGTGTTATTTCGTTGTTCTCCTCTTATATTTAATGCGTTTCCCTCGGTTTTAGTTTGTTACCCCGATTTTGTTTTTTGTCTATGGATTTATGAGTTTTGAACAGCGGTATACTACTGTTGCCTTTATTTATATCGATCTGATGGATTAAGCCCTTTCCATGTGTTGTACTGTAACATCACTGTCCAAGGTGAAGGAGATGGTTTGACACCAGTAAATATTATTAACCCAGACACATTCTGTATGTGATTATCCAAAGGCTTTCCACTAACCCTAATGTTTGATACACATCAAATCACACATAATGTGTTGGATACATGAAAGAGTATGCCCCTTTTACTGGTAAACACGGTCGGAAACTTCGAACGTCTGCGGTTGTCTTGTGCAATACCTTACGGCATTTATCAATT
>CM034362.1:21389331-21443100 GCA_019925275.1 Mytilus edulis
AACCATGCTAACAATATTGACTGCATCTGCTTCCTTTTGAAAAAAGAATACCAAAAACTATTTTGAAGTAGATCTTCAGATTATTTAGAATCTACAACGTATTCATCACGGCATTATTGCTTGCAACCTTTGGTTTTGGAGAGAACGGTGGTTAGTTATTTTTAGATAGAAATCAGACAGCTTTTTTTTTTAAATCCTTTATTTTACATCACTTGCTTGTTCCATTGTCTTCAACAAGTCCAAGCTTCTTGTGAAGAATACATATAAATTTCAATTCTATTATATTAATAAATAAAACATCAATCTAATAAATGTTTCTTAACAATAACCAAACATTTACAAATAAATATTAAACAAAATGTAAACAAAATGTAATATTTTTGATGACTCCGAAGCGTTATTTTTTTTGCGTTTACTTTGACCTGTTACGTTCAAATCTGAATATTTAGAAACAATGGCTGTATCAGAACCGACACAGTTGACGAGTATTTCAATGAAGGCATTTTCTTTATTGATTAAATAATTCAACTACATGTATGAATGTGCAATGATCCACCATTGATCAATCAATGCATGTGCAATCATTTATTCAGTAACAATGAAAATTAAAAAAAAAAAAAAAAAAAAAAAAAAAAAATCGCATATTACTACATGTACAATGCGATGATTATAGAAATTTGTTCAACTTTAATAACAATATACACATAACTACTTTTACCAAATTGTGCGAAAAAGAATATTTAAACGGTATTTATTTTTTACTCGAAGGAAATTTTGTCGAGAAAACATAACTGTTTTGAATCAACCTATATTGGTTTTTCGAAATACAAGTAGTGTATTGTTTCATTAATGCTTTCATACAAAACATACAATCAGGTGTTTGTCTGACGAAAAGGGGGACGAAAGATACCAGAGGAAAGTTCAATCTCATCAATTGAAAATAAACTGACAACGCCATGGCAGAAATGAAAAATAGCCAGACAGACAAATATTAGTACACAAGAAACAACATAGAAAATCTATAGACTGAGCAACACGAACTCCACCAAAAACTGGGGTTGACCTCGGGTGCTTGGAAGGGAAAGCAGATTAACCTGTTTTATATGTGGAACCCGTCGTGTTGCTTATGTAAGATCAAATCAGGGAAATAGATAATTTGGTATGTCACATTCGTGAAAAGGGAATAAACTGACAAAAACTGAAAAGGCCGAATGCCAAAAATTCACAAGAAAACACATTTAAAACTGCCATTATTCCGCTAGGAAAACAATCAGAAACAGTATTTAAATAAACACATATTCAGTAAATATACAAACAGTAGCAAATTGAACGTCCCCCGATAATCCGTTTAATTTCCGTCGAATAATAGTCTGTGTCTTCTCAGTTCAAAGTGACACATATTGTCAAGGAGACGTAATCGTGTGCAATAAATAACGCTGACACACCTGATTTGATTAACGATAAACACAGACACAGCAATCCCTAGAGACCCGTCTTTTGCTTTGTCTGAATAATAAATGTATTGCATTGGCTTCTGGAAACTATAGTTTAAGAGTCTAAGACTCTGCATGCAATAACAAAGTTGTCATCAACTATGTCATTTGTTTTATATACATATAGTAACATGTTGATTAATATGTATTACACTACCGGACATAAAGCTACGTCCCCCTAACATGTTGTAAGTTGTCTTTATCGAAACTGACGTCAAATAGTAAATCCATGTAACATACCACAGCATGAAATTACTTTATACAACAATACATGAATTATTTACCTACTTTTACGAAAGTTGATGAAATAGACCTGTTTCCGCTAAATTACCTGGTATTAATTATGTACTACAAGAACATTTGCCGTCGTACTGGGTATTACGTAATCAGTTTTGATTTATGTTAAATTCTTTTTCTGAATGCTAGTAACGTTTCGTTAGGTTTAAGTGTTCATCTGAAACTTTCAAATGATTGTTTGTCTAAAAATCAGAATCGAACAATGTCTGCATTGAATATTACAAATGTATTCATTATATATTCAAAATAACAATTTTAACGTCCCCCGGGAAATAAACGTTTTACGGCCGGATTAAAATTTTGTCTTTAATGACATTAGAGTTGTTAATGTACATATGGTTAATAATAAGTGAAATTAATTTGTCTATGAATTATCGTGCACGATGTTCAACATCTCTGACTGTTTGTCTAAACAAATGTTTGACCCGACAAAGACATTAACAATAATCACTACATACCCATCCTTCGTTTTGTCTTAGTTATGTATCTATAACTGTTACCATAATTTCTAGAATCAATAGTCTGATAGTTTAAGACTACGTCTCTACATGCAATAATAAAGCGGTCATTGAAAAATGTCATGTGTTAATATATGTGTTTGTGTTCAAGTTCATTGGTGGGTATTATGGCAAACAAAGTTCTGTAATTAATGTTGATGAACAAGAATAACACAATGGTGCTAACTTGTTCGTGTAAAATGTTTTATCACATATTTGTGACGAATACGTTGGGTTTTGCATATGCAATAACCTCAAAATTGCCCGGGGCAAAAAAGAGTATATTGATAGTATGCCCTTGTTCCAAATGAAACTGTTTCTCGTTTGAATTGTTTAACATTGTCATTTCGGGGCCTTTTATAACTGAAATTCCGGTATGGACTTTGCCTATTGTTGAAGACCGTACGGTGACTTATAGTTGTTAATTTCTGTGTCATGTTTGGTCTCTTGTGGAGACTTGTCTCATTGGTATTCATACCACATCTTTATTAAGTAACACTACAAACTCCTCAGAGTCTGAATTGACCAGTTTTTGTGCTCGACCAGTAAATTCGAGCACACATTTTACTCGACTAGTCTCGACATTGTCTCGACTGTACTTAACTGTACTTAAGTGTACTCGACTAGGTCTCGACTTTACTTAATTAGTCTGATTCAGTACTTGATGATCTTTGTGTAGTCTGAAATGGTCTTGACCAAGGCTCGACCTGTCTCGACCTGTCTTGACTAGTCTCGACCTGTCTCGACTAGTCTCGACTCAGTCTCAACCAGTCTCGACCTGTCTCGACTAGTCTTGACCTTCAAATTTAGTTTTGACTGGTGTAAATCAGCCCATCTAACTAAATTAAATATTGATCTTACAAAATTCAAGCTTATTAGGTAGTTTGATTTATTGCTGTGAAATGAAAGAATTTAATTTTACAATATGTAAAAAAAAAATTATTATATAAAAATTCAGATAGGCATCTTTAATTTTTTTTATAACTTTTTCAAATCAACTTGGATTTTCATCAAACTATGCAGATATCTTAGATATATATCAAGCTTACTGAATCCCATTTCATTTAGTTTTTTGTTGTATTGCTGTAAAATTTAAGAATTAAAGTAATTTTGGTAAAAAAAGGCTAGGATTTGCAATTCGGACAAAATAGAGATATTACACTGTAATTTTTTTAATAACTTTTTCAAATCAACTTGGATTTGCATCAAACTATGCAGCTATCTTACATAAATATCAAGCTTACTGAATCCCATTTCATTTAGTTTTTTGTTGTATTGGTGTAAAATTTAAGAATTAAAGTAATCTTGGTATAAAAAGCTAGGATTTGCAATTCGGACAAAATAGAGATAGTACACTTTAATTTTTTTAATAACTTTTTCAAATCAACTTGGATTTTCATCAAACTATGCAGCTATCTTACATATATATCAAGCTTACTAAATCCCAGGTCATTTTGTTTTTTGTTGTATTGCTGTCAAATTTAAGAATTAAATTAATCTAGGTCAAAAAAGCTAGACTTTGCAGTACGAACAAAATAGAGATAGTACACTTTAATTTTTTTTATAACTTTTTAAATTCAACTTGGATTTTATTGAAACTATATAGCTATCTTGGTGATGTATTCTTCTTACTGAATCCCAGGTTGTTATAAAGTTTGTTGTATTGCTGTCAAATTTAAGAATTAATTTAATCTAGGTAAAAAAAAGCTAGGATTTGCAGTTTTGACAAAATAGAGATGGTACACTTTAATTTTTTTCATAACTTTTTCAAATCAACTTAGATTTTCATCAAACTCTACAAATATCTTTGCAATATATTGATCTTACTGAATCATAGGTTGTTATTTTGTTTGGTGTATTTCTGTCAAATTTAAGAATTTAATTAACCTAGGTCAAAAAGCTATGATATTAGAAATATATCTTTTCTCATAATTTGGGAAAAAGTATATATAAAATATTAATATAATTCCTTTAATGTTTTATTCCTTCTGATATACACTATATAAAATATATCAAAAAGGGATGAAACTTTAGAAATTATTAAAATAGTTCTTCTGATTTGTGGTGATTTATAAAGCAATACCTTCTGCTTGGGGCAAACTTATTAAAAAGATCACATCTACCAGAGAGTTTTAAATTCTAAATAACATTTATTCAAAGTTGCAACATCCTGTTAAATCTAAATCGCAGGGCTTTTAATTCACTAGATAAGTAATACACGAGTTTAAGAAAAGTAGGGCTTTTTACCTGTAAAACTCATGTGTACTGATGTAATTAAATCATGTATAGTTTCATGCCATTAAATTTGACATAAAAATATTTTAAAACTTCATAACAACCTGGGATTTAGTAAGATCAACAAGGAAGCTATATAGTTTTAATAAAATCCAAGTTGATTTGAAAAAGTTATTAAAAAAATTAAAGTGTACTATCTCTATTTTGTCCGAACTGCAAATTCTAGCTTTTTTTACCTATATTAATTTTAATTCTTTAATTTGACAGCAATACAACAAAAAACTAAATGAAATGGGATTCAGTAAGCTTGATATATATGTAAGATAACTGCATAGTTTGATGCAAATCCAAGTTGATTTGAAAAAGTTATTAAAAAAATTAAAGTGTACTATCTCTATTTTGTTCGAATTGCAAATCCTAGCTTTTTATACCAAGATTACTTTAATTGTTAAATTTTTACAGCAATACAACAAAAAACTAAATGAAATGGGATTCAGTAAGCTTGATATATATCTAAGATATCTGCATAGTTTGATGCAAATCCAAGTTGATTTGAAAAAGTTATTAAAAAAATTAAAGTGTACTATCTCTCTTTTGTCCGAATTGCAAATCCTAGCTTTTTATACCAAGATTACTTTAATTCTTAAATTTTTACAGCAATACAACAAAAAACTAAATGAAATGGGATTCAGTAAGCTTGATATATATCTAAGATATCTGCATAGTTTGATGCAAATCCAAGTTGATTTGAAAAAGTTATTAAAAAAATTAAAGTGTACTATCTCTATTTTGTTCGAACTGCAAATTCTAGCTTTTTCGACCTAGATTAATTTAATTCTTAAATTTGACAGCAATACAACAAAAAACTAAATGAAATGGGATTCAGTAAGCTTGATATATATGTAAGATAGCTGCATAGTTTGATGCAAATCCAAGTTGATTTGAAAAAGTTATTAAAAAAATTAAAGTGTACTATCTCTATTTGTTTCGAACTGCAAATTCTAGCTTTTTTGACCTAGATTAATTTAATTCTTAAATTTGACAGCAATACAACAAAAAACTAAATGAAATGGGATTCAGTAAGCTTGATATATATGTAAGATAGCTGCATAGTTTGATGCAAATCCAAGTTGATTTGAAAAAGTTATTAAAAAAATTAAAGTGTACTATCTCTATTTTGTCCGAATTGCAAATCCTAGCTTTTTATACCAAGATTACTTTAATTCTTAAATTTTACAGCAATACAACAAAAAACTAAATGAAATGGGATTCAGTAAGCTTGATATATATCTAAGATATCTGCATAGTTTGATAAAAATCCAAGTTGATTTGAAAAAGTAATTAAAAAAATTAGAGTGTACTATCTCTATTTTGTCCGAAATGCAAATCCTATAGCCTTTTTTTTACCAAAATAACTTTAATTCTTAAATTTTACAGCAATACAACAAAAAACTAAATGAAATGGGATTCAATAAGCTTGATATATATCTAAGATATCTGCATAGTTTGATGAAAATCCAAGTTGATTTGAAAAAGTTATAAAAAAAATTAAAGATGCCTATCTGAATTTTTATATAATAATTTTTTTTTTATATATTGTAAAATTAAATTCTTTCATTTCACAGCAATAAATCAAACTACCTAATAAGCTTGAATTTTGTAAGATCAATATTTAATTTAGTTAGATGGGCTGATTTACACCAGTCAAAACTAAATTTGAAGGTCAAGACTAGTCGAGACAGGTCGAGACTGGTTGAGACTGAGTCGAGACTAGTCGAGACAGGTCGAGACTAGTCAAGACAGGTCGAGACAGGTCGAGGCTTGGTCAAGACCACTTCAGACTACACAAAGATCATCAAGTACTGAATCAGACTAATTAAGTAAAGTCGAGACCTAGTCGAGTACACTTAAGTACAGTTAAGTACAGTCGAGACAATGTCGAGACTAGTCGAGTAAAATGTGTGCTCGATTTTACTGGTCGAGCACAAAAACTGGTCAATTCAGACTCTGAGGAGTTTGTAGTGTAATGCATTAAGAAAATATGTATATTTATTAATCGTAGTTGTGTAAAAGTGTGTATACATTTTGAATTATTTGTTCGAATATCAAAGTTAAATGTAACTTTAAAGATGACTGAAATAGTAAATACTCCAGACCTATCATTTAATTAACCTACCTAATGCTACACATGGTGTACTAATTGACCTGAGCTAAAGTTGATCTATTTTTTATGTGCTGTTGGGGAGAAGACTAAACTTGAAACATTTATGACATTTAATGATTTAGATAAAAAAAAAACATCTAGTATACGTGAATGTGCATCTGTTCTGAACAACCATGGAATAAAGATATATTGAATTGCATGTGTATGATTTGAATCAATATTCCGAATTAGACTTTGATGTAGTCATAGTTGCATAGGACTACTACCACAAACGTTCCTGGTTCGATTCCCGTTCTGCGATGAACATTTCAGGGATTGGAGTTTCGGTTCTCCCTTGACAACATTTGCGAGTATAATCTTGAGGAAACGATGATAGTTGTAGTAAGGGGACGATAAATGACTTTCCGGTGTTAAAATAGAGAGCCATATCTCTTTCACGTAAAAGAGACCCTTGTTGATTTCAATAAAAAGCAGGCTACAAGGCAGCACTCACACGCGCAAAGTGAAAAGGGATTAATATGAATTGTACAACTTGTTTCCCAAACCACTATAAATACATATATTTAAACTATGTTTACCCTTATTAGACTTATTACAGGGTTTGTACAAACATCAGTAGCATGGCAGATGCAGAACATGATCTACCTATCCTTCCAGAGCACATGACATCATCCTCCAGTATTTGGTTGGTTTTATGATACTCAGTCTTTATATAATAACATTAACGGTACCAATTTTTCTGCACCAGATGCGCATTTCGACAATACATGTCTCTTCAGTGATGCTCTCGGCTAAAATATGTAGATCCAAAGCTTATATAAAAGATGAAGAGCTATAATCCAAAAGTTCCAAAAAGTATAGCAAAATCCGTGAAAGGAATCAGAGCTTTAGTTACATTCTGTACAAATGGTGTGTACTTTTGTTTGTGTATTTGTTTTTTTTTGTGTTTAAAGCCATGACGTAGTCAGTTTATTTTCGACTTGTCCGTCCCTCTTGTAGCCTTTAAAACGTTGAAGAGAACATAATTATAAAAATAATATTGAAAGGAATAAGCCAGCATAATTGTAGTATTGTAGTTCATCAACATTACTTACAGAACTGTGTTTGTCATAAAACTCACTAATTAACTTGAACACAAACAAACAACTATGTATAAAAAAATTGCATTCTTCAATGGCCACTTTATGATAGCAGGTACAAAAAATGTAAATCCCTGAGTCTAAAACTCGCAAACTATTGTACCTATAAAGTATTGCAGTAGATATAACATTAAAACTAAAAGACGGATGGTTCAGTAGGGCTTGTTGTTTATGTCTGTATCGGTCAAAAATCAGTTTAGACAAACATTCTGAGACGTACGTTGGATATCGCGCACGATGATTCCTAGACAATTAATTTCACTTATAATGTCCATGAAGACAAAAACAAGTCTATTTTCTTCAGAGACAACAACTGTATCTGACGTTAATCATTTGGTTTCGCGGGGGACGTTAAACTTTATCTTGTCCGAATATTATTTGATTTAATCTTTAATAGTCTCACATACATTGGTTGTTTCTGATTGTTAGACAAAAAAATTATTTAGGAGATTTGGAGGACAAATCAAACGACTCCTAAAAATTTCACAAAAAAAAATTTAACGTAAATACAGAAGTGATTCCAATAAATGCTTGTTAGAAAAACAAATCGTTTCAGTAAAAATGTAATACCAGGTTATTTATCGGTAAATAGTCTTTTTCGAAAAGGTAAATTAATAATTTGACAATCTGACTGCGTGCTGAAAAGAATTATTTGTTTCCGGGTTTTGACTTCATGAAATATTCATAAGAAAAAGTTGCAGTTACTAAGCTTGTATTAACCCAATTAACACACTTATATTTCCGATTAAGGAAATATTAATACATCTGACTTCAGACGAAGGAATTGCCCTTGGGAAAACAATTAGCCAAAAGCCAAGTACTATGTTATGAATTTTATGTCATATAAGTTTAGCTATTTATCTATCTTAAACACGCCAACAATACATTCATGGTATCTCTGGTATTTTTCGCCACTCGATTTTTAAACATAACTCAAACAGGGTCATTTTAGAAAGTATTACATCTTTTTGATGTGATATTAGAATTCAGAAGAGCAGTGTGCATGATAAGACGAAATGCTGCAGACATGTGTTGTCATTCCACTAGTAACCCGAATTTAACTTGATCGGACAAAAACGCATTAACGCTGTTTAAATGAGATTAATCGTCATTTGATAAAGATTGACAAAAATTAAAAATCATTTTTAATTTATTTCAATGCATATCAAATTATTTTAATGCCAGTCAAATAGATTCGCTTGCAGTCGTTCAATTTATTTCAAGTTGGCGGTAAGTTACGTCAAACAAATAGGCCACGCCCCCGTTAAACTATTTCAAACTGGTATTAATTCGTTTTAAACCGTGTTGAGACCCGAGCTTTTAACAGGTAAATCACTCAAGCAAAACAACATCGATGTAAATGTATCTTTCGTTTATTTGTTTCAAACTTTATCGACTTATATATATAAATGCGTGTATTCTTATTAAAGTCATATACTTCACAATTTAAACAAATGAATGATCAATACACGTAACATATAAGGAATTTAAATAAAAAAATAAAATATTTATGCACGGTTTAAAAAATTTAAAACTTGTGAATCTGTTAAAAATAAAATAGTTAGATGTTTAACATATTTTTAATTTACCCAAATGCAGTAGATCTTTATCTCACATATTCGTTTCAAAACTTGCTGAGTGCTATGAAAACTTGTGACATGTCAGTAATGTATGGTCCATTGCAATGACTTACGAAACTTTAGGTATTCCTGTATATTTCCGTTTCTCTTTTTCTGTCTTACTATAGTGCACTCGTAAATTAAATATAGACACGGAATTTAAAGTTACTTACAAAAATTATTTATTTTTCACATAGTTTAAATCGATGTATCTTATATTTTCGGTCAACAACAAATATTCCCTAACTGTATATTGATATATGAAATAGCTTGTAATAAAAGCAATGTTGTGTTAAATAATAAAATTAATGAAGATAATGTTGACATAAATTTTGTTGAATTTAATAAACAGTTAAGTCTTGCACAACTTTGTAAATGAAGGAACAGCTCAATAAACTTTTAAAACTGTGTTTCAAATTGTAATATCGGTCACTGACGCGAAACGGGCGTTAATTGTGGAAAAGCAGCACAATAAGAAAATTGTGAATTGTGGTTTCGATTTTGTACAGGGATTATTGTGCTGTCATGCACCGTGACGTACAAAAAGTCTTGCTATAAATGAACATATATTCTGTTTATATGAGATAAATTTTAGTCTGCGATAACGATGGGTTGGTTGATTTAAGTTTTACGACCTTGACTTGCTCTAAGTCGACATTATCTTACTTCTAATGCATTTAAAAAAAAAAACCGTATATTTACGTTTAGGGCATTTAATATAAGTCTACCTACCAAATTAAAATCAACATAAACATTATTAAAATAAACAAGAATGGAAAAGAAACAATTATGCATTGTTGCTCTGATATAATTTTTATTAACTATATTTGAGCGGTAATGTCTTTAATAAAAACTGATTGTCGTATACATAAAATATTTCATCTAGGTGCTTTCGTTGAAGTTCGCGTTACATATCAAAATGAATTTCATTGGTTGATACGTTTGCAAACTTTCAATCCAGGTGTTCTCATCGAGGTCCGCGTTCATGTTTCAATTCAATACACATTATTTCATCTAGGTGCTTTCGCTGAAGTTCGCGTTACATATTAAAATGAATTTCATTGGTCGGAATATTTGCAAACTTTCAATCCAGGTGTTATCATCGAGGTCCGCGTTCGTGTTTCCATTCAATACACAATATGAAGTCCAATATGGTAAAAAAAAATATTTCAAACTCTACGATGTCCGAGTAAATAAATAGAATTTAGAAAATAAAACACTTTTAAAAAAAACCAAACACACCTACCTACCAAATCATTTAATATTTATATACAAAGAAGGCTAAGTTACAAATAACGGAATAATAAGCTCACATATATTTTTCTTCGTAATATAAATTAACCAATAGATCATCAAGATAATTAAAATACACACTATAGCTCAGATTTAAATCACAAGATTAATCAAATTTAAGGAAAAAAAAAACTCACAAAATTTCTATAATATGAATATATATAATATAGGCTAACACCTAAATAATGATAAATTTAAAACATTTACTTGAAATGTTTTTATATAAGGTAATCTGGCGCAATACCCGCAAGGGTAGTCGCCATTAAACTTTATTTAGTAGTAGTAGTAACACTTTTACGATTCTTCCAACACAATAAACTTCCAACACAATAAATATACTATCCTTTTCGCCGATGAATAATTATTACTATAATATAAGAACTAGGATTTGTATACTATTCAATCTGGGAACAGTATACCTAACAATATATATGTTCCTGATTTGATTTATTCCTCGAGAAAATAAATTTCATTTATTCACTTAAATCAATAATTGATCCACTTGAACTTTGAAAAAGTTACATTAATATATCTTTTCGCATCCTTTAATTTAAGGTAATTAAATACGAAAAACTAAATAAAATTATTGTATTATTTAATTTAGATTCTTTATTTCTTTATAAAACCAAGTGAACGGTAAAAAGAAAGATATTTTTACATATAATATTAACATACAGATTTTGCGTATGACAAGTTTACACAAAGCGAGCAACAAGAATGAGAGATTGGTGATCAGCCTGGAGAACATACTTTTATGTATATATAATTCAAATTAATTTACACAAATTTTTCAAAACACAATATTTTTTTAAATAAATAAAGTGCCCAATTTCGAATTATTTACTCGGCTTACATAGTTAGGTTTAAGAAAAGGTCTTCTACTTTCTGTTAGAGTTGTGCAGTTTAGAATATAGTGAAATACATCAACCTATCTCTTGAGAGTTACAAAGTACACAGTACCTTTCCTGTCTCATAATTCTACGCCATCTACCGGTTGCTATAGGTAACCGATGATTTCCAGTTCTAAACATATACAACGTTATCTTATCTTTATAACGTAATAAGTCTAAATATTCTGCAAATTCAAAGATTTCTTTAAACAGTTTTTAGCATAATACTTTTGGAGAATATTCCATTTCTGATTTCCAAGTCTGATGAAATTGGTAAAAAAAATCTCTGTTTAATGCTCAACTTTAACCCTTTTGGATTAAAACTCTAGTTACTCTGATTTAACCAAGTATTTTAAAATACATATTTATTCAAGATATTTTTTATACAAATCAACCAATCGAAAGTAAATCCACCATCTACGTTGAGTTTATCAATATATCTATATAATTTACTATCGGAACTGTTTACAATGTTAGACCAAAAAGATACCATACGGTGTTCCACATATACTGACATAGGATACACGCCTAGCTCTCCATAAACCATAAAACTTGGGGTTGATTTTTTCAAGTTTAAGAAAAGTTTACAATACTTGAAATGCACTTTCTATTGCATCAATAAAACTAAATCTCCAAATTTCACAGCCATATAGCAATATAGGCCTTACAATCTTATCAAAAAGATCGTACTGACATTTAATTACTAGTAGATTAACTAAAATAATTGATTCGATATTTTTATTAATCAATCGATAAATTGAAGAACTGAATGGAATAAAAACATAAATAAAGAAAATATTTGTTTAACGCCATTATCTTTGACTATCCTACAGGTATACTAGCCAAGAGACTGTACAGTGGCGGATGCGGGTTTTGTTCCGTAGATAAGACCTCCCGTTTGTTTGACGAAATTATTTTTCAATTGGGACATATGGTTTGAAACCCCTCTTTTCTGTGACCAGTGGTTGTCGTTGTTGTTTATATTTTTCTATAAGTGCTGTACATCAATCAGGCCGATAGTTTTCTTGTTTGTATTGTTTTAATTCATATTTGTAATTTTGGGAAATTTTATAAATGTTTAAGCGGTATATAGGTTTTCGCTCGTTGTTGAAGGCTGTACGGTGATCTAATTCATTGGCAAGTACACCACATCTTCTTACATTTATTCGTTAAATCATGTAGATCTTCATCAAGTCTAAATAAATAAATGATTTTTAAAATGTACTTATTGATAACTATACAACTTTTAATTCCAAATAATTATGTTTATCTAACATAGAATTGTTATCAGCGGAGACATATACACACTAAGTCTAAACTGGTTTAAAAAATTATTGTCACATGTATATGTAATAGTGTGTTTTTATGTTTTTACTGTTTCCGGCTTAAGAGATCAGCGTTTCTCGCGAGCTTTGAATAAACAAATCCAAACCAAAACAAGTACATAAAATGCATATTTTTTATCACTATATAGAAACACTTAAATTGTAATACATATTTTTATGAATAATTCAATTTTATTAAATCTTTGTCAATCAGGCATGTACAGCAGCATCAAGGGATTGTAAATATGCAATGCCTTATTTGCAATTCCTTGGCAGCATATATTCTTCTATATTGTGACCTTATTTGAACTAAAAGAAAAAGAAGAAGAAGAAGAAGAAGTCTGGAATTATCGCTATCTATTCGACGGTCTAAAGATTACAGTGTGTTATCGATCTAGGTGTTCTCGTTGAGGTCCGCGTTCTAAATCTTATGCATTTCATTGGTCAGTAGATTTGCAATCTTTCAATCCAAGGTGTTCTTAATGGAGTCCGCGTTCATGTTTCAATAGGATAAACTATTTGTTAGTTTTCTATCCGAGTAAACAAAGTAGATTTTTTTTTATCCGAAAAGACGGATTTTTCTACATGTTCTACAATAAATTTGTACAACGATTGAATATTGTTTAATGCATAAATGTCCAGGTCTAGATCGAACTTGCTTTGCTTCGACGAAAGTACGAATATAGAAAAATCACAGATTTATATTAAAACTAGAACGTTCAAGAACAGTTAAAGAAATCATCACAATTTTTTTATTGTTAGTTATTTTGTACAAATATAACTATAATGCGAACCCGAGGTTGTGGAATAGCACGTGAAATCGCAACTGAGCGTGAATTCTTTGGAAAAGCGACGGTTCTATGAATACCTATTGTCAATTTCAAGTTCTGTTTCGACATCATTGTAATATATGTCACTGGACGTTAAAACTCAATCCTTAATTTTTGTCTTCGTCAAATAGTGCTGTTGGTTTCTTTTTATTATTATTACATACTAGTATACATGAATACACTACAAGTTATTCCTATGTAATGTCATTTACTAGATATTTAGTGCAAAGTAAATTTTAAAGATGAAAGTCGTATTAGTTCGATAATGCTTCAAACTAAATATAAACTGAGAATACATGTATAACTGCCATATTCCGAATCCCCGACATTCATTTGTGTAAATGAAGAAACGATAACAATGATCGGTATCTGTGTGAATCTACGTCTCAATCAAGCTTCATACAGATGTTACAGAATATTCAAGATTTACAACTGTTCTTGAATATGATTGCCAATGGAATAAACCATGCAGGAGATTTCAAACTAGCCCAATTAATTTGTGTGTGAACTATAACAACTGAAATCGTAATTCTGTTGTAGTGTATATTGGTCGTTTCTGTAACATGAAGGCGTATGACAACCATACTACCATACTTAGTTCAAAAGTACACCACAACCCTTTTCTTTGTGCATAATACGCTCAGGAACATACATCTTACTATTTTGCATGGATTGGTAGTAAATGTAACTTTTTAACTGTAGTCCATTTGACATCAAAGTATCATACGGAGGCTAGGATTTATAATTCGGCTAGTCTGGATGACTTCGTACAATACCCCCGCTCCGCATTCATTATAGTTTAAACATACATAATTTAAAGTTTAGATCCTTTAGTTTTGCATATATATGGATATGACATTTAAATTTCGTATTGCTTAGTTCAACCTGCAACACATTTTATTTGATGTCACCAATGGTAAACATGTAAAATGAAACAATAACTTACTATAATACCAATATAAACTTTTGTTGTATGATTATACAAACCGAAATCACTACTAGACTAGGTGTTGACACGCTCAAATTAACAAAATTGTTTTTCAAAGAACCAATGCACCAAATTGATTTCATAGGATTTAGTTTAACATTTAAACCAGTTCAAGGAATGTATTACTTGACAAGAACAATTAAAATGTAGGACAAATTCGGCTTACAACAAGAACTTTGTTCAAAGAATAGTACCAAACATGTGACAAAACGACGGGTATGTAACAGAGGTATCGCAATCACTGATGGATTGGTGGATAGTTACTGTTTGTTCAACGTTCAGTGACAAGTATCTCATGTGCATATTGCAATACCAAATTAAACTAACTTGGGCAGACGACAAAAGCGAAATTGTGACAAATTTTATTTCCTAGTGTTATTTAGGAAGTCAAACATGTATAAGGAAAGTAAATTTTACTATTATTTATTGAACAAGATCAGAAGATCAGTCACTATTATTTATTGAACAAAACAAGACTGCGTTCAAAACCGCTAAAAGAAGTTAAACCCGGCGAATGACACTCCTTATTGCTGAATTTGGGTTTGGCTGACCTTAATTTCTATTACGTTTTAAAACAATTATTCAAATTAAATATACAATTATTTTACTGTTTTTTTAGGGGGGGGGAAGTCATTGGAACATGTTATAATAGTTAATATCCGAGCCATAAAATACATGTATTATATCTGGCATAGTCCCAGATTATATTCTTTGTTAATATGCATCCTTCATTTAAAGTCTTGTTTTTCTTATAACACTTTACATCGTATATCAGGGGCACTGCCGAAAATAAACTTTCAAAAAGCAAATCTAAGTTGTAACCTTTAGAACTTGTATGTCTGATCATTTGCTCACATGACAAGAAATTTTACAATAAACATTGGTCACGCACGATAGATTTTGATGTATGACACATGCCGTTACAATAGCCAGTTTACACGCATCAGCGCACACATGTTTGTCGAATAGGCCAGTTGGTTGGAGGAAAGTTACCGAAAACCACGCCTACCTTTAACTAATACCCAATCAAACGCCTTTGACATAAACATAAATAATACATGGGTAAGATTACAGAGATATTGTTGCGTATTCAATATTTGAAAAAGTTTAAGACTCTTGATTCAAACTTAAAATTATAGAATATGCTCGTAATGCATTTTCGCAATTTCGTTAAATTTAATTTTATACATAATTTCACCTACCTGGTGAGGATAAAATACAAAGGAGTAGGTTCAGTAAGACCCCTTTTTTGCCCCAAAATATAGCAGTTTTACAAAGTTGTGATAATGTAATCGTTAAGCTATTTATTGGAAAGTAGAATGATTCTGCTACATAAATGTGGGCTGTTTTTGACAATACAATGCACATATATCGGGTACTAGCATCATAAAGTCATGCTAAATTACTGAAATCTTCACAATTTTAGCATTTTAGTTAAATTTTAGATGGTTTCTGTCTAAAATGAAAGTGGCCGCATTCGTGATCTTTCATAATATTGAAACGTAAGTTGTATTTGATGATAATACATAATATATATAAAGGTTGAAGATGAACACGGATGCGGCCATTTTCATTTTTGACAAAAACCATCTGAAAAGTGACGATTTTTGGCAAATTTGATAGATTTTTCATATTCAAGCTTGAATCAGAGCGGTTTTAATGACTAAATCATTTAAAATCTTTCACAAAAACTAATTGAATCAATTGAAATAGACACTTAAGTGTTTTAAAAGTGTCTAAAATATTTCGTCAGATAAACTTGAAAATTGAGGCCAAAATCGGCCCTTACTGGACCTACTCTTTAAAAAAAATTGCAAATTACATCTAGTTTCAACAAGAATGCTTTGTTTTTATTGCAGAATCGCATAAAAAATTCATGTTGTCGAATTTTCAAAAACAATTAACAATTTGAAAACTGCTTTTCATTTTTACCTTACTAAATTCATATAATACTCAAATTCGCATATGTGGTAGTCGCCACTTGCCGCTCAGTGAGTCTAGAAGGTGGTAGGATTTACACAGAGAAGACAGAATATGTCGTCTCTGTGACACAAACAACATTGATGACGAGTACCATTTCATTATGAATTGTAGAACATTTAAACTATAGAAAGAAGGAAATGTTTAGGGAACTACTGTTAGTCAAACCCTAATATATCTTTAAAGTTGAACAACATTTTAACTCTTCAAATATTGTAATATAAGAAAAACTATGTAAAAAATATAAATGTGAAAGTCAGCTCTCCATGTTAATTTAATTGTATCGTTTACACACGCATGTAATAATTTTACCTCATAGTTATGTTTATGTATGTTCTTGGTAACTAGTAATTGAAGTTTTATGAGAAATAAAGTATTCGTATTCCTTTAAACCATAAATTACAGTACACGAAGACAGCCTAAGGGTAAAGTACAAGTGAATATATCATAAAGATTATATTTAATCCTCATCCGTACGCGTCCTTGTAAATGCAAAACTCTGAATTTTACTTGGTTCAATGTTCAGTGGTAAGTATTTCATATATGCGCAGGTCCTGAGACAGAAAATCGAATTATTCATTCACTTATGGTCTTCAAAAATAACGATTGCGGGATGATGGACAGGAAGACTTCAAGCGTAAGAGTGTGAACTAGCTGTCAGTAACTTAAGTACTCTCAGATCTTTTCTTGCTAGTGTCTTTTTGTTGTTCAGGGCCCAGTTTCACGAAGGTGTTTTAGGACTAAAACATGTCTTAGGATGGTCTTACGACATATCTTAGTCCTAAGTGGGTTTCACAAAGCGGTCCTAAATTAGGACATCTCTTAAAGTTGGTCATAAAGTTAGGACAACGCGAGAGGTGTCTTATGATGGTCTTAGGATAGTTATACGTTTATTTATATAAATTACACTCATTTTTTATATTAATTTTGAAAAAAAATATCTTATTATTATATAATTATCTATTCTCCTGTTCCTGCTTAAAACATATATACATTGACGGATTATCAGGATTTGTCAACAATGAAAATTCGATGTATTGATATAAAAATTGCACGATTTTATCTCTTAACCTTTTATAACCAATAAAGTCGAAATTGAATTCAACTCACTTGCACCAAAAAATGTCATCATCTTATATTCTTTTTTCTTAATTTTGCATTAAAAATTTCATATTTATATTGATGCATTGTTTAAAGATAATTTATATATAAATTACTTTTATTTTTTATATTTATTTTGCAAATTATGTCATTATATTAATCAATACGTTAAGAATAATTTACGGTAAGACATACTACATTTACATGATTTTTTTTCCGTAAATTATATTTATATTTGTAAATTTAAAGAATTTGTGACAGGTTTAGTATGTCTTAGCTAAGATCATCATAAGACAGCTTCGAGACGAGATCTGAGATATGTCATAGGATAGTCATAAGAGGATTATATGACATGTCCTAAGATATATCTTATGACATGTCTTAGGATAGCTTCGTTAAACCGGCCCCTGGTACACAAGTGAATCTTTCATTGTTGAAGACCCTTTAGCGACTATAAAAGATGAACAGGAATAAAAACGCTGACCATTGATGATTTGTATTTTTGTTAAGCATTGACTTTGTGTGCGATTACTGTCCCGTGTACGTTTACTCCATATTCCTTTATTTTCTATAAAAGCTTTTGTCTTGACAGTAAGTTGACACGACTTATGATGTTACGCCACGAGTTTTCGTTCCTGACGTTATCGAATAACGTTCACACAAACAAGTCAATGCAGCCGGTTCTGCAATCACAAAGTGATTAAATAATAAAAAAAAATATTTTCGGAAACTATTTGACATTTTTATGGTAACTTTTTCTAGATGCAGAGTGTCGAAAGTTTGTATGCAATACGTAATGGTAAACGTTTTGACATAGGTTGCTTTATCGTGTTCCAGCAATTCTTCTGCTCATTTTTAACCTTTGAAAATGAATTACTATATACTTTTAATTTATATTCTCCTTTTTTAATATTTAAGCATCTACACGATTTATCTGTATGTTCTTATGAAATATAGACTGAGTTTGATCACTTTATTTCATTCTTAGTTTATTTTGCAATAAATACTTTTCATGATGCACGCTGTATCCTCATGAAATTTTGTTTTGAAAATAAAAATCTTACATGTATCTATAGAAACTTAGGATGATGTGTAAAAAAACGGAAATTCGTACAACTATTAATTCGTGTTAAAATGGTCGTCAAAATCACCGCTCGGACAAAATGGAAAAAGGAAATTTATTTGGATGAGAATACGGATAGAATAAGTCGAAAAAGTACAATACAAGCAGACTTTGAAACTCAAACAGAAAATAGTTTGTTAGTATGGAAATTCAATGTGAAAAAAAGTGATTTAACTTGGTTATTTTGCCGAATAACATTCTATGTGTTCCAAATGTAAACAGTCTCATAAAACCGTTATAGTTTCGGAAACATTTTAAAAATAAAGTGCTAGCTAGACCAAGTTTACACAGGACATACAGTAACATCGGAATCAGGCCTGAGAAGGTTACCGTAGGCTGAGAAATACATAGAAACTTGATTCGGAAAAAACAAAATAAAAAAAATCAGGTCCCGTTAGAGTCTGATTAAAGCCAGTCCCAAGTATCCACTTGCGTCTATAAACGCAAGCTAATAGTTGGGACTGGCTTAAGTCACTAAGTAAGACTGGTTTCGTTATAAAAACAAAATTCTCGAAATTTACAAGCAAACGACTGACTTATTAGTATTCAAATAGCAGAAAGAGACTGAAATAGCTAGATCTTGAAATCATTTAGATTTTCTATTCGTGTTAATTCCGCTTGCATGGGTACTCGCTGGTAGTGTAGTTTTTTTGTGTGTGATTTGAGTTGGAAAAGATGTACATGTATAAGTTCGGAGACAAAACGACTAAAAGAGAATTAACATAGTTGCCTTGTTAGGCCATGAGGGGCAAATTGCTCATAATATACCCTCATTGTCCAGTGTCAGTCCAAATTTTTCTCAAACATTTTCCCGGATCGGCTCTATTACAAAACCTACCTAGTATTGTATTCAAGTTAGTGTTAACTTGTTCTCGTCCTGAACATGCATGAAATATTTGCCACTGGACGTTAAGCAATCAACAATCAATCCTACAATTTACACCCGTTACTTGAAACTTTAGTTGTTAAAATTTAAATCATTGCCTATAATTTTTTCAAAGAAATCGACAAAATTTACGAACATTTAGGCAAAAAGAAATATAAAAATTATACGTTACTGCTTGATAATTATGGAAGTGGGGTAACATGAGACTTTATTTATAAAAAGTACAAGTACAAATAAAATAAAAACACATATATGTAACATATTATTTGTACACCAGTTTGCTGTTAGAACGATTAATAGAGATATGGGATATGCAATTTATAAGATAGCTACAGTTGGACATTTAACTACATCAAAACCAAATACACCAAGCAAATTGTGACTTATGCTAATTGGACGAGTATCTTTTTATTTCTAATTTGTAGTCAGTTTACTAAACGACGGTTCCCTAAATAGGAAAGTTTTGATAAGTATAATTATCACAGTAACATTTCAGTCTCCTAGTACATATTTGTTTAAGTCCTAAAACTTTTGTTCTTCTGGAGAAAATTCCAACCATAATGAAATAAGGAGGTGCGGTAAAATTGCCAATTAATCAACTGTCTACCAAATACAAAATGACGGAAATGTTAGCTTGCTTCAGTGGCGGATACAGGGGAGAGGAGTTCCGGGGGTTGTACCCCCCTTTTTTCGCCGATCAATGCATTTGAATGGAAGCATATAGTTGGAATCCCCCCCCCCCCCTTTACTCTGGGTTGGGAACCCCCCTTTTTAAAAAGGCTGGATCCGCCACTGTGCTTACATTGCTACTTCATTTTATATCTCAAAATTACCATTCCATTATATGAACTGCATATTCAAAAATATGTCTTGTCACCAATATCCTAATAGAGCACGTATCATCATACTGTTTCACCCGTGTCCGTTCTACCGTCAATCGCGCACTTGGTGTATACATATAGGGTTTATACGGCTTATTATTAAGGACTGAGTGCTGTCTTTTTGCTTCAGGTTTAAGTTATGTACCTGGTGTTACCAAAAATGTACTCATATTAAAGGTGCGCATTTCGTCTTGGTTTCCTTTATTTTTTGTTCATGACAGGTTGCTGGATTAGACGTTTTGATAAAATATAAAAGGCACGCAGACTCCGGCTTACATCTCCTACATGTGGAATTTCAAGCTGAACCTTTTATATTTCGCATTTGCAGTTTGTTTTACTTAAAGAATGCATGTATGATCTCAAGATTTTTTTCGTAAATAATTTTCCACAAATTACACTGTTGAACTTTGTGAAATTTTGCATACAATTTGCACTGTTTGTCCGACTTACTGAGCTTGTATTGTATTGTCCCGAACATGCATGAACTATTTGCCACTGAACGTAAAACAACCATAAAAAACCGAGCAATTATAAAACTGTTTACTGAATCATATTTTCAAAGTACTATATTTCTGCATGGATGAAGCAACGACACCACCATTGCCTTAAATGATGGAGTAAAAAATTCAGTAATTCAAATGAATCACACGTGAAATTTTTCATGTTATTTTCACGTGAACTTTGCAAAAATATGAAGGTATTTTTCATGATTTTAAATAAATTTTAGAAAAAAGATATTATTTTAATAATGTTACTTTTAAAAATAACGTGCATTTAACGTGTACCAAATTCCGGTGATTTATGCATGAACCATTATTATAAGTTTCACGTGTAACCAACCAGTATAAGCAAGTTTCAAGTATTTCAAATGACAATTTACACTTAGACTATAGCCACACAGTAGGAAAGTAAATGAACAAAAGACAAGTAAATCAGAAACATGCATGGATCACGCAAAAACATGCAGGGGCGACACCGGAGTAATGGGAGTTTGCTTCTTGCAAGACCGCCGTGAAAACAATTTGATATGAAGACAAGCCTTTGTTTCAACTTTGTTTTAAAATTTCCAACATAAGGCTGTTACGGCCCAGGTCAATGTTCTTAAGCATCACATATTTTTCTTTCATTTTATTGTTAGCTTTCTTAAATAAATATTCACATATCATAGACTATATTTTTTATAATTTCTTTTTTGTTGAATTTCAGTTAAACACTATTTCTGATTTCTTTTTTATAAATTTTAAATGTCTTTTTCTTTTTCTTCATCTTTTTGAAACCCTGGTTTTGTATTACCACTGACCAGTTCAGTAAAGAAACAGCTGCTTCATGTTTGCATAAATGTGTTTGTAACCAATCTATAGCTAACATGCTATTATTTCCATATTTTTTATTCCGTGTCTATAGATAGTCTCGATCGGGGAGACAAGATTTATTTTGTCTGTTGGTTGCTTGGCTAGCGTAAACTAATCGATTTATCTCATACTTTGAAGTTAGATGGGGATTGTTTTTAAATAAATGCTTTAATTTTAGTAATTTCTGATGTATTTATGATGGCTTGGTTTGAAGCGAGAACAGACGAAAAATGCGGACTAGTCCTTAAATTAAAGGATGCGAAAAGATATATTAATGTAACTTTTTCAAAGTTCAAGTTTATCAATTATTGATTTAAGTGAATAAATCAAATTTATTTTCTCGAGGAATAAATCAAATCAGGAACATATATATTGTTAGGTATACTGTTCCCAAATTGATTAGTATACAAATCCTAGTTCTTATATTATATTAATAATTATTCATCGGCGAAAAGGATAGTATCTTTATTGTGTTGGAAGAATCGTAAAAGTGTTTTATTTTCTAAATTCTATTTATTTACTCGGACATCGTAGAGTTTAAAATTAATTTTTTTACCATATTGGACTTCATATTGTGTATTGAATTGAAACACGAACGCGGACCTCGATGAGAACACCTGGATTGAAAGTTTGCAAATATTCCGACCAATGAAATTCATTTTACTATGTAACGCGAACTTCAACGAAAGCACCTAGATGAAATATTGTGTATTGAATTGAAACATGAACGCGGACCTCGATGAGAACACCTGGATTGAAAGTTTGCAAACGTTCCAACCAATGAAATTCATTTTGATATGTAACGCGAACTTCAACAAAAGCACCTAGATGAAATATGTTATGTATACGACAATTAGTTTTTATCAAGGACGTATATACTCTTGGTTTTTATTAAGACATTACCGCTCAAATATAGTTAATAAAAATTATATCAGAGCAACAATGCATAATTGTTTCTTTTCCATTCTTGTTTATTTTAATAATGTTTATGTTGATTTTAATTTGGTAGGTAGACTTATATTAAATGCCCTAAACGTAAATATATGGTTTTTTTTTTTAAATGCATTAGACGTAAGATAATGTCGACTTAGAGCAAGTCAAGGTCGTAAAATTTAAATCAACCAACCCATCGTTATCGCAGACTAAAATTTATCTCATATAAACAGAATATATGTTCATAGCAAGACTTTGTGTACGTCACGGTGCATGACAGCACACTAATCCCTGTACAAAATCGGAACCACAATTCACAATTTTCGTATTGTGCTGCTTTTCCACAATTTACGCCCGTTTCGCGTCAGTGACCGATATTACAATTTGACACAGTTTTAAAAGTTTATTGAGCTGTTTCTTCATTTACAATGTTGTGCAAGACTTAACTGTTTATTAAATTCAACAAATGTCAGCAGTATCTTCATTAATTTTATTATTTAACACAACATTGTTTTTATTACAAGCTATTTCATATACCAATATACAGCTAGGGAATATTTGTTGTTGACCGAAAATATAAGATACATCGATTTAAACTATGTGAAAAATAAATAATTTTTGTAAGTTACTTTAATTTCTGTGTCTATATTTAATTTACGAGTACACTATAGTAAGACAGAAAAAGAGAAACGGAAATATACAGGAATACCGAAAGTTTCGTAAGTCATTGCAATGGACCATACATTACTTACATGTCACAAGTTTTCTTAGCACACAGCAAGTTTTGAAACGAATATGTGAGATAAAGATCTACTGCATTTGGGCAAATTAAAAATATGTTAAACATCTTACTATTTTTTATTTTTAACAGATTCACAAGTTTAGAATTTTTTAAACCGTGCATCAATATTTTATTGTTTTTATTTAAATTCCTTATATGTTACGTGTATTGATCATTTATTTGTTTAAATTGTGAAGTATATGACTTTAATAAGAATACACGCATTTATATATATAAGTCGATAAAGTTTGAAACAAATAAACGAAAGATACATCGATGTTGTTTTGCTTGATTGATTTACCTGTTAAAAGCTCGGGTCTCACCTCCTCAACACGGTTTAAAACGAATTAATACAAGTTTGAAATAGTTTAACGGGGGCGGGGCCTATTTGTTTGACGTAACTTACCGCCAACTTGAATCAAATTGAACGACTGCAAGCGAATCTATTTGACTGTCATTAAAATGATTTGATATGCATTGAAATAAATTAAAAATGATTTTTAATTTTTGTCAGTCTTTATCAAATGACGATTAATCTCATTTAAACAGCGTTAATGCGTTTTTGTCCGATCAAGTTAAATTCGGGTTACTAGTGTTCATTACTGTCGCACAGTCAGTACCTAGATAACCTTAATAAACATGTTGAAATGAAGATCATATTCAATGTACCTTTTAAAGTAAGGACTTGAATCTGAATAATGTTTTGATAATCATCCTTATATACAAACAACAACAGAAAAAAACTATATAGACATGATATCTGTTAAAACAAAGACTTTTCAAACATCAATACAGATGTTTTTATCATGTTAATAATAATTTCGATTACCTCATACTCCATTGCATTTTCTCTCTAGATGCTATAAACTAGCGGTAACCTTTTTTTGTTTCTTAAATTATCTCATAAATATATTTTCCGTAAATCTAATAACTTTTGAATTATGTTGTCTCAAATACTACAGAAGAAATCAAAAGAGACTTGACGCCTTTAATTATATACAATTTTTTTTTACGCCGTCTACTTAAACATTTTTTTGAATTTATCGTTTATCAGCAAAAAGTCGTGTTTTCGCAACTAAACGAGAAACAAAACGAGAAAGTACAGCGTTCGTATTGAAAAATAGCAATAAATTATCGATTTGACGACAGAAAAAATCATACCACATCTTTTTATATATGACAATATTGTCTTAAAGTGGTTTGATTTGAGATATTGATAACTCATTAAAGAAAAAATGGTTAAATTTGTTCTCACACTACAATGTATAAATATCCATTTTAAGATTGCAGTATATGTTTTCTGTAATAACTGAACACAACCAATCATTTTAAATCAGGGTGAATTTGATATACCAGTAAACATTAATTTGCTTTGAATAATCTTCATCAATTAAGGCATTTAATTTTCAATTCCAAATTGACACGAAAACAACACCTGAAAACCAGAGTTACGTGTCCTCTGTTTAATATATACAATAATTTCGACCTTTTGATATGAATTATAAATCATAGAACTTTTAACCTGGTTTTGCTTTAAGATTGTTTTCCCCTAGCAATGCAATTGACAACATTATACAAAAAGCTTAACAACTGAATCCAAGTGAGCTCTGATGATATGTATTCGTGCAATAAGCGAAACCAGTTTACTATATAAGTATGTTGAGCTAAGGAATCCTAAAAGCTGCTAAGTGATGGCATTGGTTTGAACTTGCATTATAAATGGCTACTATATATAGCGGTGATCAGGTATTACAATTAACTTTAACAATAACACCACTATACCATGACTGGTTTTTTCCTTGAGAACTCAAAAGCTATTCTGAGGCAGGATCTTATTTGTTGTTTCCTAGTGTTTGGTATGAAATAGTAACGAATAATAAGAATAACTGATATTGCTTTTGATAACTTTCATCTCATTGTTTTGGGGGTAAAAGCGTTATTTATACGATTTCACATCACAGTTCATCTAGTAAACTAATAGAAATGTAATTTGGATTGTTTTTTATATAGATTAGACCGTTGGGTTTTCCGTTTGACACTAGTATTCTGTGGTGCCCTTTATACATTTGTAGCTTGCAGTACAATTTGAGCCTGGACTAATGTGGAAGACCGTAACTTGATCTATAATGGTTTACATTTATAAATTGTAACTGGGATGAAAAGTTGTCTCATTGGCACTCATACCACATCTTTCTATATCTACGAAAATGCAAAACCAGTTTTGCATAAATAATAAAAGCAGTCTACAATTGCTGAAAGTCCGCCTTTAAATCGAATAGAACGTAACAGTAAGGAATTCGATCCAACTTTAAAAATTGTACATACTTCAAATAATTGTATTTTAAATTTATGATATTTGTGTTTAAATGATTGAAAACAAAACGTTGTATTTATGTATGGTTTGTTTGTATCGGTGTCGGTCAATATTCTGACACTGCTATAAAGTAATATAGAAGAACGTTCACAAGTTGAACACAGTCTTCTTTTGAGAGAAAAAAAAATCAATTGATCTAGGTCAACAAACATTTTGTATAAATATCAATTTCAGCAAAACTTTCGACAAAGTTTCCCACAGTTTATGAACACATAAATTTTACTATTATGTAAAAAAAAAAGACAACAAAAACATTTGGATGTATCATTTCCTTAGAGACCGGAAACAAGCTGTAGTTGTGGAAGGAAAATATTCAGGATGCTAGAAATAGAATCGGGTGTGCCATACGGATCAGTATTAGGCCCCATCGTGTTCCAATACTGTACCAATGACATGATAGAAGACATTAAATTAATTTTACGATTAATTGCAGGTGACACAATTGCATATCTTACTATAACATCTCATAACGTAAGAATCAATAAAACCTTGACAAACTGGCATTATGGAAACAAAACTTGAAATCCTAAAATTTTTTATCTTCTCACCATCACAAAAAATTTAGAACCAACCATAAACAAGTATGAACTCAATTGCAATAAACTACATGTACAAAATGTGACGGTAGCCAAATGTCTAAGTGTTTCTATAACGTTAGATATCAAGTGAAGAGATACAAAACCTGAAAATAAGAAATTTAACACTTAATGAAAGAGTATATAAAGCACTCGCTCAACGGATTGCTGGATATGTCTGTACAACAACTCGGAAACCCTATCTGAAGAAGGATACTCATCACATTGATATGATTTAGCAAAGGGCTGCCAGATACGTCGAAAACAGATATCACAACACCTCAAATGTCACAGACATGCTAGAAATATGAGAATGGCATCCCTAGAAGAACGAAGAAACAAATCGAGACTAGTGCTATGGTACACAAATGTAAATGGACTATTTCACAAAGATGCCTCCGATACACTTATTAAACCAACCAGATTTAGTCGATAAATGCATAGCGGTTCCTTCCAAATATTATATTGCAACACAGTTGTTCGGAGGAAATCATTCTATTCAAGCACTAAACGAGACTGGAAGGCCTACCCACAAAGACTCAATTAACAGATTAATTTAAATCAGCGTTTTTTGACAGGCACATAGTTTTGTACAGCACCGTATGTTTGTTTTTCTGGATATTTTTATTTGATGAATTCCTTATAGTTTATCGTATGCGCATACCGTTGTTTGACCAAACGTGACAAATCAATCACAAATGATGGCCACCAATCGTCAGAAGGCATAAGACTGTAATGATTTATGATGAAAAACGCCTGAGTGCTGGCCCTTCATATGGAACTCATTTTTAGAGGACTACAGATCCTATGTTAAAATTTATAATATAAGTGATATTTATTGAATAAAGTAGTCAGTAGATTCACAGAAGATAATCTACCGATAGAACAAAAGACTAACATCACGATAAAATGATAAACAAGAATTTGAATAGTGGTTTTTTTTTTCATTTTTCGGTGGTTAAAATGAAGTACCCAACGTCACTCCTTCTTAAATATGAAAATTAAGGATGGTGAAATATTTAGTTTTATCGATTTTAGGAGAATCTATAGACAAACAGGTGTAAATATGATTAGTGTTATTGTTTCTATAAAGAATGTAAAATGAAAGATCAGTGATCTTCGCAATTAACGGCTTGAAGCTAAATGAAATCATGAATGCAAAGACTGTATAACATTACATGCAAACTAATATTTACATAAGCCTTAGAGAAAGTTAAGTTGATATTGGTTTATTAGATATATTTTTGTAGCCGTAAGTACCAGTTGTGTTTTTTTTTTTATTTTTCATAATAGTTTTTGTTGGGATTCGTTCTTATATGATCAGTCAAGACGTTTCCACTTGACGTTTAATGTTGTTGTTTTTTTTAAGTTCCGTTGTTACATCATTGTCATAGGCAATGGGGAGGGTTTAGTGCTCAAAAACTTGTGAAACACCCTTGCATTGCGTAGATGTCTCTCACAAACCAGGCGCCTGCTATTTAGCTATTGTCTTGGTTGAAGTACGTTTTATATTTTTCTACAATTGTTGAATATAAATCAGGTTGTTAGTTTTCTCCTTAAAAAATAAATATTAAGATAATGCCAAATTTGCATGACATTTAATAACCATTGATTCCTTTACACATTTCAAAATACATTTATCTGAAAGCATCAATGATCAGACGATAGTTAATTGTGTATGCATTTCTTTTCTTAATAATTTGTTTAAAACGATCCTTTCCGAAGCCATGAGCCTATAAATCATTGGTTTAAACGATCCTTTCCGAAGTCATGAGCCTAAACATCATTGGTTTAAACGATCCTTTCCGGAGTCATGAGCCTATAAATCATTGGTTTAAACGATCCTTTCCGAAGTCATGAGCCTATAAGTCATTGGTTTAAACGATCCTTTCCGAATTCATGAGCCTATAAATCATTGGTTTAAACGATCCTTTCCGAAGTCATGAGCCTATAAAAAATTGGTTTAAGCGATCCTTTCCAAAGTCATGAGCTTATACATCATTGGTTTAAACAATCCTTTCCGAAGTCATGAGCCTATGAATCATTGGTTAAAACGGTACTTTCCGAAGTCATGACCCTATAAATCATTGGTTAAAACGATCCTTTCCGAATAGTCCATAATATTGGTAAACGCCTTTCCAAAGTCATGCTTAGTCATGGGTTTAATTGATCTTTTCCGAATGCATAAGCCTATAAATCATTGGTTAAAACGATCTTTTCCGAATTCATAAGCCTATAAATCATTGGTTAAAACGATCTTTTCCGAAGTCATGAGCCTATAAATCATTGGTTAAAACGATCCATTCCAAAGTCATGAGCCTATAAGTCATTGGTTTAATTGATCTTTTCCGAATTCATAAGCCTATAAATCATTGGTTAAAACGATCTTTTCCGAAGTTATGAGCCTATAAATCATTGATTTAAACGATCCTTTCCGAAGTCATAAGCCTATAAATCATTGGTTTAAACGATCTTTTCCGAAGGCATGAGCCTATAAATCATTGGTTGAAACGATCCTTTCCGAAGTCATGAGCCTATAAAGCATTGGTTAAAACGATCCTTTCCGAAGTCATAAGCCTATGAATCATTGGTTAAAACGATCCTTTCCGAATTTATGAGCCTATAAATCATTGGTTTAAACGATCCTCTCCGAAGTCATGAGCCTATAAATCATTGGTTTGAACGATTCTTTCCGAAGTCATGAGCCTATAAATCATTGGTTTAAACGATTCTTTCCAAATTCATGAGCCTATAAATCATTTGTTTAATTGATCCTTTCCGAAGTCATGAGCCTATATATCTTTGGTTTAAACGATTCTTTCGAAGTCATGAGCCTATAAATTATTGGTTTAAACGATTCTTTTCCGAATTCATGAGCCTATAAATCATTTGTTTAATTTTATCCTTTCCGATGTCATGAGCCTATAAATCATTGGTTTAAGCGATTCTTTCCAAGTTCATGAGCCTATAAATCATTGGTTTAAGCGATTCTTTCCAAGTTCATGAGCCTATAAATCATTGGTTTAAACGATCCTTTCCGAAGTAAGGAGCCTATAAATCATTGGTTTAAACGATCCTTTCCGAAGTCATGAGCCTATAAAGCATTGTTTAAAACGATCCTTTCCGAAGTCATAAGCCTATGAATCATTGGTTAAAACGATCCTTTCCGAATTCATGAGCCTATAAATCATTGGTTTAAACGATCCTTCTCCGAAGTCATGAGCCTATAAATCATTGGTTTGAACGATTCTTTCCGAAGTCATGAGCCTATAAATCATTGGTTTAAACGATTCTTTCCAAATTCATGAGCCTATAAATCATTTGTTTAATTGATCACATGGTGAATTTGAAATGAAAAAGCATCAAAATATGGTAAAACTTTCTTATATTAACTCCTACCTGTAGTTTTTTAGTTGAATAGTTATCAAAGGTACCAGGATTATAATTTAGTATTTATTCAGATTGGTTCGCTCCATCTTAATTTGGAGTATGAAAAAAAGTTTAATTGTGGAACTGTCATTTTTTTTTTACAATAATAGCCAAAAAATGTGTAAAAATTGATGAAAAATGGGACAATCATCAAAATTGTGTACTTTTAAAGGACGTAGTAGAAACAGAAATGCACCACGATATGATTTTTTCTTCACCAATTATTTTTTTATATTCATATAAAGTCAAAAATCAGGTTTAGAAAAAAGTTCAATTCTAGAAAAGTTTTGCTCCTCAGAGGTGTACATCCTTAAAAACCAAACTTTTTGAAAAACAAAAGAAATAATTTGAGGTATCCAATAATTTTCAATGGGAACGTTCAATTATCATGTAGCAACTTCCCAGCAACGTCAGAAGATGGATTATTATATATCTTCATGTTTGTATGTTTTTTCCAGGGATTGTTTTTCCAATCATGATTTTCTTGATTGATGGCTGCTGCTATTAAAAGTTTTTAGTAATTATCCCTTTTTTTTTTTAGATTTATGGACGCCACCATGAGTTGACTGTTATCGAATATCCGTTTAACCGATGATAGCGGATATGTAGCTAATCTCGTAATTACAAATCCGAAGCCTTTTTCGAATCACACCCACCAAAATCGTATTACCAGGTTTGTACTGACATGAGCAACACGAAAGATGGAACATGTTGAGCTGGATCTACTTATTCTTCGGAGCAGCTGAGATCATCCAAACTGTTTCGTTAGGATAGTGTTGCTCAGTCTATAGTTTTCTGTGTTGTGATTTATGTACTATTGTTTGTCAGATAGTTATTTCTTTCCCTTTTTTAAGCCATTGCATTGTCAATTTATTATCGACTTACGAGTTTAATTATCCCTCTGGTATATTTCATCTGGTTTTTTTAGAGATAAATGAGGTCGACATCATATATCCTAACTGATCAACCTCTATTTATTTATCTCATGACTGTATATCTGATAAATCCTAACTGTCCAACCTATATTTAATTTATCTCATGGCTGTATATCTCATAGATCCTAACTAACCAACCTCTTTTTTTATCTCATGGCTGTATGTCTCATAGATCCTAACTGACCAACCTCTATTTATTTGTCTCCTGGCTGTAAATGTCACAGACCATAACTGACCAACCACTATTTATGTATCTCCTGGCTGTGAATGTCACAGATCATAACTGACCAATCCCTATATATTTATCTTATAGCTGTATATATTACAGATTCTAAATGATCAACCTTTATTTTTTTGTCTCTTTGCTGTATATATCACAGATCCTAACTGACCAAACTCTATATATTTATCTTATAGCTGTATATATCACAATTTCTAAATGATCAACCTCTATATTTTTGTCTTTTTACTGTATATATCACAGATCCTAACTGACCAACCCCTATATATTTATCTTATAGCTGTATATATCACAGATTCTAAATGATCAACCTCTATATATTTATCTTATGGATGTATATATCACAGATTCTAAATGATCAATCTCTATTTATTTGTCTCTTTGCTGTATATATCATAGATCCTTAGTAACCAACCTCTATTTATTTATCTCGACGTCGTATATATCATACATCCTAACTGACCAACCTCTATTTATTTGTCTCATGGCTGCATGCCTTGTTCTGTTTTTCAATTGACGGAAAACAGTCTAAATTTTAATCCATTCCGGTAAATGACATTCACATACACAATTGTGTTGTCAGAATTGTTGTATAATTAAAAACAGCGTTGTTTTGTTTTAGTCATTGACATGTTAATATAATTAGTGGTTAAACAATCTCTCGGGTTAATTGTTCATCTTTTTTAAAATCGTTAAATTTTTGGGCATTTTATGACAAAATAGCTTCTACTCCATCATAATTCATATTTTACCGAATTTTGTTCTAATGGATATTAGTCACAAAGTGTCTTGGCTTTTATCATGTTTCCCTCCACTGACATTCGATACTGAAAGGGTATAAGCTACAATAAAGACAAACAAAAGAAGTTATTATTTTGTTTTGTTTTACACTTTTATCAAAGCCATTAAGATTTATCAAAGTCCTTGATTTTTATATATAATAGTTTTCAGAAATAATATAAAGTAAACGAAAAATTAACTCAAAGAAAAAACCCTTAACAAATGACAAAAATAAACGCTCAAATACATCAATGCAAAACAACTCAAATTTCTGAATTGGTACGGACATAACAGATTAGAAATATTTTCAATTTATTGATATAATAAATTAACAGTAAAGGTTTTATAATATATTTCATACAAGTTTGACATAGTCAATAATGCGTAAAAACGTAAACTTTATACTTATTTTACTTAAGACTGTACTCAAATGTTAAAGAAAAAGTACTAGGTCAATCTCTTAGTTATCATAGGCAATGAAGAAAACATATTTAATCACTAAGTTATATTTATCATTTATATACGGAAGTAATGAAACAAATATAAACATGATACAATGTATATGTTGCTGTAAATTTTGTCTTTTGATAAATAGCAATTTTCTGTTCAAGTACAAAATAATCTTTGATAGTTTATAGTTTAATTTGACATTATTGATGTCTATAACACTTCGATGACGCAGTGTCGGATTAACTTTCTAGTAGTAAGACCCGTCACGCCTAGGCTGGGAAACTGGATAGACAAATGCTCACATTAAATCTGTACCGATACAGTGTGTTTAATGTCTTCCTTTTTACACCATAACCCATGGTGGTGCTCCTACTAAAGGAGGAAGATACAGAACATACATACATACATACATACCTAGGCCATGATTTGTTTGTTTACGAATTGGAAATTTACATTCAATGCAAAGGCGGATCAATAAATTTAAATGACACGTTTGGACTTTAATAGTTATATACATATATCAAGATTTTCTTAAATATCTGATAGATAAATTAAAATGCGTGATTCATTGAAATTGTTCATTTTTAGATTCGATGAAATACAAAAAAACGAAAGTAACATAACTTATACTTATTATTCATCAACTACATCGTTAAAATGCATCTTTTGCTATTGCTCCTGTATTTAGTGAACATATCATTTACAGGTAAGTACTAAACATGTATGTAAGAGCATAATCTTGATTTTAATTTTTTATTGGACTATCATGATATGTTTATCCGTGGTTTTGTTCCTTAATATGTAAAGTAAAAAAATCCCAGATTTATTATGTTAACTATATGCATTAAATAACATTTTCTTTCAATGAAATGAGTAATACATAAAATTTATTAAAAGAAAAATACTCCCCCCCCCAAAAAAAACCAACGTGTATAATGAAATACCAACTGTTCAGAGAATAATTGAAGGGATTTGCTAATTAAATTCCTTATTTCAATGTTATTGATAAGAAGCTAGGCTGAGTTTTACTAAAACTTTGTATTGGTGTCAATTAAGGTTTGTCGGAAATAAGGGAAATGATTTGCTACTTCCGGTTTACAAAAATTATGTACGACACCATCTGATAGGTAACTTGTCACTGATTAGAAAGAAAAAAAATAGTTCTAGGTAATTTCAAATTAAACCAGTGCTATAAATGGCTGTGTATGTTCCTTATATCGTTACTACAATCCCTTTCATTTTTCACGAATGTGACCTACCGAATAAGGCTTATTATCTGGTTTGTACTAAAATTAGCCACAACGGGTGTCACATGTGAAGCAGGATCTGCTTAACCTTCAAGGGAACCTGCGATCAACCCAAATCGGATGGGGTTCGTGTTACTTCGTTTACATATTTCTATGTTGTGTTTTGTGTTCTATTGTCTGTCTGTTTGTCGGTTATTTAAGTTATGGCGTTGTCAGTTAATGTTCGAATTAGGATTTTGAATGTCACACTGCTTTATTTCGCCCCTCCTTGATATCGCATAGAAAATATCTAAGCAACATATGTCGAAACAAAATAACGATATCAAAAATAATCAGAACAAAATCGAAAGGTCTTTCCAAGAAAAGGTTATGACATAATTTTAATTTGCATGGTTCACATTTTCTTTACTGTTGACTTTTGCTCTGTATTAAGTTGTTCATTATTTATAAATTGTACCACTATCTACTGCTATCTCAGCGTTTTGCTATAATTCGTTTCATCTTATTTGTTTAGCCAAAGAAGAATGTCACAGTCAAAGCGACGTAGGCGTTCAAAGTGAAGACGTTGAAATTACGTTTCTAAAAAACAATTGTTCAATGTCATGCCATATAGACAAAGTAAAAGTGAAAACGACATATGTTATAAAGTTATTAAAGCAAATTAATGGCTCATTTTACGACGTTCTACATATCCGTCGTTTAACAGAAAGTCATAAGCCACAATGGTTTCCTTGCACAGATTTGCGAAATAGGAGTTCGCACGTTGGATCAAATCTTGACAGAATGATGTTCAATATTAGTACCGATATGATTGTAGATTCCGACAATGCAGTTTATAAATGTGCAATAGATTGTGATTGTGAATCACACATAGGGACTTACTGGAACACGGCATTTATAGAATGGACAGGTATGCATGCATATATAGACATTGACATAATGCTTGAAAAAGAATTTGAAACTATATATCATCAATTTTATGTTAGGCGAAAGCAATATTTTTGAACATTGAATTAAGAAAATTATATGATAATCAGTTTAAACCATTTAATGTAATGATCTAAGCAAATAGTGATTTCAAATATGGACAAATGCATTAACGTTGGTTTGTATAAAATGTTCAGATTTTTTTTAAATAGCTAAGTATATAACAATATGTAATGACGTATGTGTTAATGTCTCATAACACAATTACTTTATGGAACTTATTACTCAACACCTTAATCTTTTTGGGTTCTGTTATCTAGTTTCTTTAAATGAAAAATCTATATGTATATTTGTTAAAATCATTAAGGGATCACAGGAGTAGGAATGCGGAAGAAGATAAAATAAAAAAAAAAAAACATACTAACGGTTGATATATTCAATACTAAATCACGTCAATCTAAAGCTATTCATAATTATATTTTTTGACATTATTTAACCTTTGATATGTTCGTTTAAAAGGATATGTATCAACACAAAGTTAAATAAAGATAACATGTTAGAAGCTGACATTGGGTACATTCTATTAAATTTGATTTTGGTGAGAAAAAAAAACACATTTAAACTTTTGAAGATTCTGAAATGAATTTCAGTAGAAACTCATACTTATTTTATATGGATGAAAAAGAAATCAAATCTAGTTTAAAATATGTCAGCATATTTTCTTTGTATTTTTTGAGAATGCGTTTGTTTAGACACGATGTGCATTAACATATATACGCATATCTCTTTTTTTTGTCACGCAGACATAGGTGCATTGCAAGCAAATTGAAAGTTATTTATTCCTAAATGCATATGAGGGTGGTAAAGAGTTATTTTCGTGCAACGTGTTTTGCCATTTCTATTTCACGTACAGCCGTGATAAAGGTTCGTTATTCACCATTTCTCGTGAAATGGCAATTTTTTTTTGCGTTCTTTACGTCCCTCGTATAATAAAATAATATGCCTTATTTAAAAAAAAAAGAACTAAGAAATCAAAGTTGAAAAAAAGCATTGAAACTGTTTTGACTAATTTTTATAATTTTGTTTTTTGTCGTTACTCAGCTTACATTTAAACTCTTGATTTCTTTATATCTTTCAGACTGTAGCAATGAGCAAGTCAAAGCAGAGTCTATATGTACGAAACCATCCTTGTTATTTATCCTGTTAACATGTATGTATACCATGATAGAATGAAGCATTCCTTTGATGTGTCCTTAAAATATATACTATACAGGTTGCAGAGGCTATTCAATCATACTATACAGCAATATAACAGTCTCTAATTACCAAAAACGCTGAAGTCAAATTGAGTCAAATATTTCTGACTTTATGTACAGCTGGAGTATAGAAAAAACGACAATCCACACTTTTCCGTCTAAGATAGTAAGTTCCTGTATGGCTTTGAGAGGTGAAGTAATATAGAACAAGGGCTTTTACTGAAACAAGTCAATCAAATATTGGTTTGGTTATGTAACACCGTGAACTATAACGACACTTTATTATTTTTCGCTCGTCAGGAATGTGGATGTTATATTTGTAACTGGATGATAAGCTCACATAAGAAAACAATAAACTTGAAGCATTGCAAACTGAGTCATCAGGTATTTTGATAGATTTGATTAACGTTTAAGCTGCATAAATTGTATGTTTAAACAAACTTGAATATAGATTTCCACCATCCTTATAACGGGTATCATTATACCTTACATATATTTTAAACAATTCTATTGGGTGAAACGTTATCACGTGACATGGAATAATTCAGTTGTTTTTCATTTAATTGCAAAGAACTCTAACAATTTCCACCAGCGGTAAATAACCCTATTATTCACCGGCGAATAACCTTTTGAGATTGTTGATTTGTAAAATGACGTCACAGACGTAAATAAACAAAATGGAAGCGCACCGAGAAACTAGGAAATAAGGCATTGCAGGGACATGAAAGAGTGCCAGCAGCTGATGATAGCTCTTAAAGAATAACGGTCCTTTTCAGGGCAATCAATATTTTACAAAAAGATTCTACCTTTGTTGTACATTCTTGAAATTCTAGAACACAAATGTATTTTCAAACGTCAGCTTGTCTTTCACTTTGTTATGTAAAGTTTAAAAATATAGAAAGTGTTCGAAAGGCCTTTCCACTGCTAGTTAAGTATAAAAAACTAATTGTGGCCCTTAGAATAGATGAATATCCAAAATTGTCAACCCTTAAAAGTTATTTCACTTCGGGCTACGCCCTCATTGAAATAAACTTCTCTTGTTGACAATTTTGAATATTCACCTTTTAAACGGGCCATGATTGTATATTATTAATATATGATTGAATATAATCTGATTAAGATATACATCATGTGTCTCATCTTTATTCAATAGGGCGAACATTTTTCCGTAATCCACTAATAAATTACGACTTTGTTATATTTTTGCTCGAAATGTCTCTGAAAGTGTGCACAGTGACGTGAAATTTCAGTGGATCACAACAGACAGGCAAACAGGAACACGGGATTAATATCAATTGTTTTATGGTATACAAAGTTACATGTTTAAAAAAAACCGGCATACCTAATTACCAACATACAAAAACATAAAAAAGTATACTCATTACAGAAGGATATTGAAAAACACTGATTGTTCTATTGTTTTATCATATTATGCATATCTAGTCATAATTTATTGATATTTTATTGTTATTTTTTTGTAGAATTATAAAAGAAAATCTTTTTGTAACTTGGAATAAAGTTACAGAAAAAAATCATATGTAGAGATTTTATCAATAATTATTCAAGTTTTGATTAAACGATTATAATTAATATCCATTTATACTGTACATGACAATTTAGTTAGTTCAAAGAAATCTTTTAATTATTTTGCTGTCCATTATAATGGATATTGTTTTGAATACTTTGTACGGTTAGGTGCAAAGTTTTTTTTTGCACCTCGCTAAATAATTCTTTACGAAAGTTGAATTTATGGCATGTTCAACAATAATCATGGGGGAAACTGAATCAATAGATTAATTGTTTTCAAGACCACAAATACACTAGTTAGGAAATGACTTCGTACTTTAACATAGATTTTGCAAATAAAAGAAGAGAAATGTTTGAAATTGCCATTTTCGATCAAATACGTCAGTTTCGACATATGTATATGACGACATAATAACACCACGATTTACTAATAAATTTTTTATATTATATGAATAGTTATCAAAGGTACCAGGATTATAATTTAGTACGCCAGACGCGCGTTTCGTCTACATAAGACTCATCAGTGACGCTCATATCAATATTTATAAAGCCAAACAAGTATAAAGAGGATCCAAAATTCCCAAAAGTTGTGCCAAATACGGCTAAGGTTATATAGGCCTGGGATAAGAAAATCCTTAGTTTTTCGAAAAATTATGCTGTGTCATTGATTGAAACTTTTTAACGAGTTTAGCATGTACAGGAAGTGTACAAGTTTACAATTTACGATGGAACAATCAAATATGAAGAGCACAAACAAACAAAAATTCCGAAATTTGAATGAAATAAGGTCAAGGAAATCATCTGAATTCAAAGTCTTACTGTTTCATAAATTCACCAACAAACCCTGGTTTGAATAAAGATAATGATCTGGACATGCTGAACAATATGGTATATTACTATTCGAAAATACAAACAAAACCTGTTTATCTCAGTATTCAGATGTCATTCATCATTGTTTTAAGAATAAGAAATGTGCATAGAAATGAAACTGTTCTTGTGTCTCCTTTATCCGTCATTTTACGTTAAAATAGATCAAGACTGGTGATGAAGTTTGAATTTTAACGTCCATAAAAAAAAAAAGCAGGTGCATGACAAGAACATTGATATAAATCCTACTTTGTACCTTAGTGGTCTGTACGTTTATTAAGAGTTGCAACTTCTTAGCTTACATGAACAAGATAAAAGTCCACAGAAAGATATTTTCCAATATTTGGACCAATGTTCTTAATCTCAGTATGCCCTTTTGTCTTAATGGCACATGTTAAGAAGAGGGTATCAACAATGAATTGGTTTGTCGTTGGGTTGACCCAATTTTTGATCGAATCAAGATAAAATCTTGTAGCTCGCTCCAAAGAGTCCATCGATGCGCTGACAAAGACTGAAAATGAAGAATTATTCTTTGTTCTGATAAATTTGCAACCTTATTAGAAGGCTAAATCTGTTCCTTATCTTTATCAACAAAGTTTTGTATCAATAGAGTTCATATGAGTACTAAAAGTACAAAAAACAGACTGACTAAGAAAATTTCGTATACAAGGGTTGCAATATAAGGCTCAAAACGGGAAATAAAAGATTGAAACAGCATTGTATATTGATACTGAAATCTTCTAAAAACGCTTAACCAATTAAAGAAGGATTAAATAAAAACAGTTCAATTATGGATGATTGCCTTATGGTGTCATTCTGACGGGAACGGTTTGAAAAATACTTTGATACATGTATCTAATTCTCGAAACGTTTGAGTTTGGTTTCTTCTTTAAAGAGTAAAGGTCGTATACTTTGTTCAATTAGCAATGATTGAGTCATTTGAATAACACAAAATGTTAATCCAAGTCCGTGTATTTTTATTCGAGGATATGTAACATGCGTAAGTTAGATAACTTAATGGAATAAAATAATACTGCACCGATTATTGATTCTTCATTTGTCATAGGATTACATAACTTTATGAGTTTAACATCAATAGTTCATTAAGAGTGAAAATATAAATCTTTCATCTGAGATATTATCCAGATCTAAAAGGTGGTTAGGTCATCAGCTATTGACTAAACGTATTCTTTGTTGCAGTTAAAGAAAAATGCAATGGTCAAAGCGACGAAGGTTTGAAGGTTCGAAGGTTCAAATTTCTGAAAAAAAACCAAGAATTCTTTGTTGTGCCATATAAACAAGAACAAAGTGCAAAAGATATATGTTGTGCAGTTACTAAGGCACAATAATCATGATAATGGCACATTTTCGATGTTTTACACGTCCGTTGTGGTGCAGAAAGGAATACAACAAAATTAGTTACCTATTCTAAATGTGCAAGACAGGTTTTCGTCCGATCGGTCAAGTCTGTAAGAAGCCAAAATTATATAAAAAATATATTCTGATTCAGACAATGCGATGTTAAGTGTGCAATAGATACAGAACATGGTTGTAAAATGATGAATGATTGCACATGAAAACCAAAGACACACAGCTACGTACAGCTTAACAACCCATAGTTAAGAACTAAAACCTTCACTGTTAAGTCCATTCTCCCAAATGGAGGACGAATGTAATAGATAAAGATCGTTTTGATATTGCTATATTCTTTAATATTGTAACCATAATCTTAAAAGTATCCTCAAAATCCGCAGTATTGTAAATTCGCTTCGGTGACATTTTGTCTCAGTAAAGAGAAAAAGGAGAAACTGAATTAGTTTGATAGCTCCATTTTTGAATTAATCACATATATGTCTATGATTATCAGTCCAGGTTAAATCCTTGGCAAATTGGTATATGGAAGGATGGAACGAATTCAATTTAAGGACTTGTGTTGCTTTAGAAAATCGTTAGTGACAAATGTTTGTCATTTGATGGCCTTCTTTTTAGCTAAATTTAATTACCTGGAGAGGAAGGGTTATAAAAATTCATAAGTAGAAAACGTAGGTACAAATTTAAGATGCGAACAAAAAGCGACTGAAATACAGTTTTCAAAAAAAAACCACTTAAAATTGAAAAAAGCGACGCGCGTTTAGTCTACATAAGCTTCATCAGTGACGCTCATTTCAAAATATTTATAAAGCCAAAGAAGTACAAAGTGTGGAAACAGCTACATACAATGTACATGTGCATTTATATTACTTCCATCTAAATTGATCTTGTGTTGTTCGTTGTTAGTGTTTGTGTGCATATCAAACACTATGTGGTCAGCGCCTGGCTTCCCCATATTGAGTTAAATTTGGCAATGCATCAATAAACAACCGATTCATGCCAGTTTTATTTTCAATAAGCTTTACAACTATTTTGTGAGGAAAACATTTAAATTGGAACCGAATTTTCAGTTAACATGAAGATATATGATCAGCAAAGTGTACCCCTAACGCGAATACTGATTTTGAAGTTTGTATCAAACAAACAAAAGATGAATTGTAATGATTCCAAATACACAGGGTAACGACTTAAGTGTATACGTACATTTATATTTGTTGAACAGTTAAACCAAATCTAAAAATAAAACAGGTAATTCATACTTTTAAACGATTGTCGATTTCGGAAATTTCATCAATGTTTTATTTAAATCATGTAAAAATACCTTATCAGCATATGCATATATAAAAGGAAAAACATACGTAACTAACATTGAAAGAGATAAGATATATATTCATTTATCAATATTGCAGTTATATACATTGTACATGCAATCACTTAGGGTCTAAAGGGTGTACGACTTATTGTAGCCATGTAAGTACCATTGCTTGTCTGTTAGGTTGATAAGGATGATTGTAAAGGATACATTTATTTCTTAAATCTTAAGAATACGTTTATCTGTATTCTATGTGTTTTTGTTTTAATTACAACTACTTGCTACAACTAGTGTCCAGTAGGAATTAAATTCAAATTGATACGTAATATATTCCTATTTGCTTCTAGGATAACTATTAATTTGAAAAAAATCCACCATTGTTTTCTTTCTTGAATCTTATATTAAAAATTGATTTACGAGTTTAGAATATCGGTTTCATATAAACTGACTCTCATAACGTCTCAGGTTTGTCTGTTAGAAGAGAATTATTTTACAAAAGGAACGAAAGGTTGACAAATCATACGTAAACCTGTTTAAAGGATCCTTTATTTTCATATTAAATCTTTATGTACTCCTATTTAAGATAGTCATTGGACTTCGACGGCGCCTCGCCTATTAAGAAGTATTTTACTGCATGCAACGTTACAGTTTTTGGAATGAAGGGGAAAACTAATCAAAATTTGATAAAAATAAGTTCCCATAAAAATTAAAAATTGTTCAAAAACAGTAATCACACCCCAAATCATATTTACACCATGCAACTTTATTGTATCAAGTGCACAATTATTTATCTAAAGCATCATACTTTCAAGTATGTATTCGGAATAAAAATTATGTAAACATTAAGAAATATGCATTCCTGAACATTTCCCTATACATGTATGTATTCATCGATTACACAAGCAATGTTTCGGACTTAAGTGTGCTAAATACTATCTCTTTAATTTCAGAATATACTTAATGAGTTTCATATGGAAATGACGTTTTACCGGATTAAACAGATACTCCATAAAATGTAATATATGCTCCTCATACGTTCGTTAGTGTCGTTCTTGTAAGCAATCTATCATCAATGCACTTTTACTCGAAAATCAATACTAAGTTCCAGGTATTATTTGCTTAAACTGGTATTCAGAATTGTTCCAACTTGCAGGAATTTTATGTTATGAAATTATATCAATAATGCAAACCACAATTTTTGGCAGTTTGTATAAAACTTAGTAACAAAACTAGTTACTATTATACAGTTACTGTAAATTCTTTTGGAAGACCAAACAGGCTTTCCATACTTGTTACACGACTGTTGATATCGTTATTACATCAATGCCAAACTTAATCAAGTTAAAATAGCTTATCAGTTCGTCAATTTAAAATAGCCCACCAGTTTATCACTCAAAATTAGTTTATCAGTACATTTATTAAAAATAGTTCATTAGTAAGATGACCTATTACTGATAATGTCTGTGTCATATGAACTGTTGTGAAGAGTGGTGTCATTGGAAATTATGCCTCGTCTTCTTTTTAAACATATGAATAAAACTGGGCTAAAGGAAAGTACCAATATCCTGACATTGAAAAGAAGAATATATACAATCACAAGAGTTTGTTACGTGCTTTATTGTAATAACTTTATTGTGGTCAAACCATTATAAGGCCACACCAATTTAATTTCTTGTTCTACGGATTTTTGGACTCCAAAATTTGGGGCGAGCGAGCGATTTGAAAATTTTAATAAAAAATATTTAATTTGAAATTTTTTGAGGCGAAGCTTGAAAAGTAAAAGGCGAGCGATTATAATTTTTTTTTGTAAACATAAAATAGTAGGTTTTGACAATATCAAAACTTGATTTATCAATTTTTATCACTTGGACTTTGACATTTCTTTAATTTCTGAAGTATCTTTTCCCTGTTCACCAAGAAATAATTAAATCTGGTCTATGTACAAATGATGTATGTGTGACTGACAATGAGACAATTTTCCATCCAAGTCATAATCAGTTTGGGGACAAACCCTTTATGTTATAAAAATCCCTTTTACATGTTTTATGATGGATCAATATACGTTATAATATATATTTGTTTGTACAAAAGGGCTCATATTTTCTCAAAGAACTATATATCTATCTACATAGTATTAAATGGTCAAAACATATCCAAGAATTTTGTAATATTTCTGGACTTTAACCATGTTAAATTAACAAATTTACTTTAACAGTTTAATATTATTCAAAATAAGTGGACCCCTCTTTTAAAAAAAAGTTGTTTAAAATATGATGTAACTCTCCTCTTTTTGAGTACAAAATTCTAAGTTTTCAAAGGTTTTGTATAGAAGAACTATAGTACAAATCCTTGGTATTTCTATTTTCTTTTCTACATCAGTAAAATGACCCCTTTCCTGAGGGAGGGTTGTTCTCAACCTGATAATAACAAACACAGGTCAAAGTACGGCCGTATACATAGGGCTTTGATACAGACCAAACAGCAAGCTATAAAGGACCCCAAAACTATAAGGGTACACAATTCGAACAGGAAAACAAACGATCTAATTTATATATCCAAACGGGAAAATACCAATGAATAACATCAACAAACGATAACTGCCGAGTGACAGGCCCCTGAATCAATCAGGACAGGTGCATAAACATGCAGCGGCAATGAATAGTTTTGTTTCGCCAGCATACACTATAATTGCAGTTGAAGGCAAATCCTTCAGAAGTTCTCTGTACTTTATTCTAACAACGAACATTTTTTGATAGGGAATTTAAGTAAGGGAAAGAAACCAATTTTTTGTTCTTTACAGGTATTTCCGCTGTTATAAATTTATTTCGGAGCACTCCCTCTTTGGATAAATAGGTTTCATGCTGAAAAAAATATTCTCACAGATATTTACAGTGTGGTGGGGTGCTTTTATGTTTAACATCGTTATATACAGGTTAGACTGTGATTTTAAAAACAAATGTTGATATCTTTTTATAATATTTACAAAAAAAAAAACGGTGCGGGAAATGGACATGATCACATTTCCGGATGCGGGAAGCGGGAAAATAAAAAAATAAAAAAATTCTATTTTGAAAAGAATAGGTGCGGGCGGGTTCGTTGAACAAGGAATCAAATTGGTGTGGCCTAAAATATAAAAAAAAAAGACTTACAATACTACTAGAGGCCAGCGACTACCAACTTGGCACAGACTGCAAACTTGATCAGTCAATTAGCATAGACCGGTCTTGTATATGATTGGGATTTGAGGTCGTTACATGATTATCTTCGGATCTATATTATTTTCTGTATAGTACGCAGAATTAAAGATTTTAGGCAAATGAGGTGAATACATTTGTAATAATTTTATACAATGAGAAGATGCAAAAAGAAACCTTAAATATTTTTATAACAATGAATAGTCATTGATTTTATGTACACAATGCGTGACTCATATTGTCGTAAATTTCCAAACCGGGTTATTTTTAGAACTGTACACAAGGTACCATGCTCTTACAACCACTCGTTGTCTAAACATTGTAAATGATTTATAGCTTGCGTTTTTCCCCTCAAAATAGTTATTTTATATTCTATTTTGATTATTACATATAATACAGTTTTCATCATTAAGAAAAAATAATCATAACAAAGATATCTTTACTCTCAACAATAACGATCTCGGGAGTTTGCATAGGTAACATGTTTCCATGTTTCGCGGGTTTTTCACAAATACAAAGAAACGTTAAAAATTTGGCATTTTAAACATTTCTTTATTCGAGCTTCACTAGTACTGATGAGTCTTTTATTGACGAAACGCGCGTATGGCGTAAATATCAAAATTTCAATCCTGGCATCTATGATGATATTTAACAAATGCAGCTTTATTTGATATGTGAACGACTTTATGAATTACAACCCAAAAATATCGCATCAAAATAAATTTATGTCGGTTTGTTTATACTTTAAAAATTTGAAAAAACCGAGAAAAAAAAAGGAATCCATTTTGTCAAGGATTTCTCAACCAATAGTTTGACATTTGTTTGGTTGACGATTATTATATCTTTTGTCAAACGAAGTTTGGGAAGAGATTTAGTGTTTCATCCGTCACTAATATAAAATCCATCTATTTTTGGAAGTATAAGACATATTCCATGAGATTTCCTTCATAGATGCGTCTTAAATAACCAATGGATCCAGATAAAAATTAGATCTTTTTGACCTACATTTCATATATGAGTGACTGATTAAAGTCAATATATGCAACCTTGACAGTCACTAATTTCAAAATCAGCACTTCAAAATGAATTAAGGATGTTTGCTCCTCTACTTTTTGAATTTTTACCAGATTTTCGGAATCCTCTGGTTTTATCCATGTATTAAACATTAAAATATTTTGCCCACTAACCCCTACTTTTCTTTTCATATTTCTATTACGTATTATTTAAAAAGCCATATTTCAAAATCTTATGATATCCTTGTTATTTTTTCATAGTTTTTTAAACAAAAAAGGTGCCAATGTTAAGTGAAAGAAAAATCTAGAGAGAATTATTTCCCGCCAAATTTTCAACGGCTTATTTCTCGAAAACAAGCACACGGACCCTCCATTTTCTTCTGCTTTTTTAGTTTCTTTATTTATATATTATCAATTCATAATAGTCTTTTAAAAAGCTTGTTATTTTTTAACAGAGTAGCGAACATCCTTAAATGATATTCTATGTCATTTACTGCACTTAGATTTTTGATGTCATCAATTGCACAATTAAGTTATATTTTATAGCATAATCATAAATATATATATTCATGATATTGTTTATATAAGCAATCTTTAATACAGTGAAATGACTTAACTTTTCAGTACTTTAAAACAACAGACATTGAATACGCTATTAAATATTATATATTGAATATGATTCTATTTTGTAGAAAACAACGATGGAAGATCATACAGTTGTTTTCATTGCTGCTTTAATTTGTGCACTTTCTGCATGGATTGCAGTAACTGGCAAAAATGTAAAGTGTAAAGCGGAAGGATCAGTTGGTGGCAGTGGGCCGCATTTTAAAGTCGAATTTGAAACTTCAGATGGTGATAAAACAGGTTATTAATTAACGCATGTGATGAACATTCTGGACAGCGTCACAAATTTGATGTATTGATCATTCATTACTACTCTTTTGACGAATTGAAAATATTCTCAATATGCTGTTTGCTGTCAAAAAAAGTGTTAAATCCCATTTGAAATGGAGTAGTAAAAATAATACATTGTCAGGACTCGGAAACACGTTTAGTAAAGGAAAGTTTTAGTCATGTTACACAATATGTATTCACTGCATTAATGCGATTAAATTAAAATAAAAATATTTCATAAAAACACCCAAGGTAAATGGTATTGTTATTTTGTTTTCATTGTTGTGGTATAAGGGAAAGTATTCCACCGATTGGTCAATCTCATAAATCGATAAAAATTTTACAAATCCAGGAAACAAACGGAATTGTGAAAAATGTAAAAATTCTAAAAAGAGCGAGAATGGGTGGGTCGAAAATGCACGTATATTCTGCCCTTTAGTTTATAGCATCTAAAAATATGCTAATCCAAACTGGAAGAATATATCATTGTTTAAATGAAACAAAATTCGTAAAAAACTGAACTCCGAGGAAAATTTGATTGGAAAGTCCCTAATCAAATGGCAAAATCAAATGACAAAACGCATCAAACGACAACATCTGTAATATACCTGACTAGGTACAGGCATTTTTAAATGTAGAACATGATTGATTGAACCTGGTTTTATAGCAGTAAGCCTCTCACTTGTATGACAGTCGCATCAAATTCCGGTATATTTACAACGATGCGTGAACAAAAGAGACAACGTTTTCTATGTCAGGTAGTGAATTGAGAGGCAGTTCAACAAATTGATGATGATGATGACCGTAAACTTATTCATTTTCGAGTTCAATAGTCTTTCCTTTTAACTCTGTTCGATCTTGCTTTGGTGAAAGGAGGACAACCCTGTCCATATTCTTTTTATGGCGTGAACATATGTAACATATCATTTTCATTTTCTTAAGCGCTTTCCTGGATTTACCATTATCAAAAACACTCAACATAAAACGTATTGAATGACAAATCTACATCCAATGCTCTGATGATAGATAAGGAGTGTTGATGCTGAAAAAAGAGAAGTTAACAATTTGAAATTTGAAACCACTACGTTTATCATAAATTTAAATATATTGTAAGAATTAAACTAATTAACAATTTTTAAAGGAATTTGTTTTTGACTTTTTTGTTATGTCCATTTTGTTCTTCGCATATTTAAGTACTTGAAACAGAACCTCGCGTATTGATTTATAAGAAATCAATATTTTTTATTTTTCTTGTTTATGAATAGGCATGATCCCATAATCAGTCAAGGGCATTACTTAAACAAGTATCTTTTTTAAATTACTTACATAGGTAATTTTTGTTTTAAAAAATTATAAAATTACTCAATAGAGTTATTTTAAATTTCAATAGAAGCATGGACTGAATGTAGTTTTCATGAATTTTTACAGTATTTTATATCATAAAATGAAGAATTTATAAGATTTAAAAAGAGTATAGAGATAAAGGGTTACTTTAAAAATAATGACAAAAATATTACTTGAATAAGTTGTTTTATACATCTTTGAAAGAATTAGTAATAACACTTATTCAAGGAACATATGTAATTGTTTGGGTTACAAATTATAAATAACTTCAAGTCTTAATTAATTCACAAGTTTCTATCTATTTATATCTGTCTACCTTCAAGATTTTTGAGGAAAATGATATTCTAATAGTCCAAAGAGACCAATCTCTGACCCAGAAGCGTCTCCTATACTGTGATGAGGTGTAACAATACTTCAAAAGAACAAACTATAAAAATCAGTTGTAAAGGCTTAACCATCAGATGGATAAAAGTTTAAAATACAACTTCAAAAAAGCCAGAGGGGTCGTTGACGGGTAATTGTACACCACAACAACAAAAAGACACTACGTACAGATCTGCGAGTATTCTCAGTTATTGACATATAGTTAAAACCCGATAACAGCTGATAAAACATAAATTATTAATCAGTACACATCAAACGTTCGTGGGTAAACTATAAAGACGTCATACACGGTGAGAATAAAACATGACATTGTGAAATGCCAAGATACAGGTATCCATATATTGTAGAGCCATGAATATACATATACATATATACCAATGATTTTTATTTTTATTTTAATCTACTGGTTACTCAATCTATATTCATATCAATAACACAATATTCAAAGATGTAATAACAGTCATTAAGTTGATTTGGTAACCCTTTAGAAAAAGCTTCATTTAAAGATCGATATCTATACTCGGTACAATTAAACTTAAACACCAAATCTGTATATCTATGGAAGAACTTAGTAAAAGTTGTAAGTTATTAATGGTAACGAAATCCCAGACTTAATAATTTACCAGTAATACATTGACTACGTTCATTAACATCACAACATTCACAGGCATAGCAAACGAGTTTCGATATATATACACACACCGAAGGATGGTATTAAAGGGACTTCAACATCCAAAAAAGTGTGTGTGTAAAGTTTCCCGTATAAAACTGAAATATAGAAATGTATTTTAATAAAAAAAAATGCACTTTTTTGAGTGAACGCATATTGTAACGGCCATGATGATACTGGTGTGAAAAGTCCAGATATTGATGTCAAGTTTATAAATGAAGATTGTTCAATAACTTGTCAAGTAGATATAAATAAATCCAAAACGATATATTGGATTAAACTGTTACAACAAATAAATCTCAGTTTTTATGATTTTGTACATATTGTACGCAGCGGACAAAATAATGTGACTAATTGGTTTAACTGTACCGATTTAAAATCAAGATCTTCAGTTAATGCTTCAAATATGGAATTGAAACACTGGTGCTCAACTTGAATATAAGTGGAATACGAGATAGGGACAATGGAATATACAAATGTGAAGCTAATAGCGAAACATATAGTATTGAAGGGGAATATCACTGGAACAAGAAGAGAGTAGACTGGACAGGAATGTTTACTAAGTAGATATAGAAAGATGTGGTATGAGTGCCAATTAGACAACTCTTCGTCCAAATAACAATTCATAAAGTAAACCATTATTTGTCAAGGTACGGCCTTCAACACTGATCCCTAGCTCACACCGAACAACAAGCTATAAAGGGCCTCAAAATCACTAGGCATGCTAAACATTTTAAAGTAGCAGTTCATGTTATCGTTATGCCCCCTCCCCCCGCCGTAGTCGAGGGGCATTAATTTTACCCTTGTCCGTCCGTCCGTTTGTTCGTCCGAACGTTCGTCCTTATATTGATTGCCGTCCTCTTATACACATTGTTCAAAACACAAATCAAGTGTGAATTTTGATGAAGTCACTATTACCATTCTAGAATGTACCCCTTTACAAATGAACAAAATACTGTTTTTTTTTGGTTTCTATTCCTTAACTAAATATTATGATACTGATACACTATGCTTAATACCATACAACTTAGATCAATTGTGGGGACGTCACTTTGACTTTCAAAGGTTAATGCCCTTTACAAATGGAAAAAAACCCGAATTTCTCGTTTCCGTTCTTTCACTACAATACCTTCCCCATTAATACAATTCAATTATGAAAATCCCTTAGTCTCTTAAACAATTTATGTATATATAGGTGATGTTTTTATAAGACCCCAAAATTTTTTTTGGGATCGTAAAATGGTATGATGTTGTCGTCTGCGTCGTTGTCGTCCGAAGACACATTGGTTTCCGGATAATAACTTTAGTTAAAGTGAATAGATCTTCATGAAATTTTTTCAGAAGGTTTAATACCACAAAAGGAAGGTTGGGATTGATGGTCCCAACCGATTAGAAATAAGGGGCTCAAAGGGGGCCCAAAACAAGCATTTTTCTAGTTTCAGGATAATAACTTGTGTAGAAGTATTTCAGTTGCTCTGAAATCTTACCGCAATGTTTAAAACCAAGTAGAAGGTTTGGATTCATTTTAGGGGTTATGGGGCAAAAGTTTAGGAATTCAGGGCCAAAAAGGGGTCAAAACAAGCATATTTTTAGTTTCAAGAAAATAACTTATGTGTATTTGTATGGATATCCTTGAAATTGTACCACAATGTACCATTAGGGGCAAAAATGGGCCAAAAAGAGGCATGTTTCTAGTTTCCAAACATACATGACAATAACATGTGTTTAAGTGTATAGATCTCTCTGAAATTGTACTACAAGGTTCAATACTGCATTGGAAAGCATGGGATTGAGTTTAAGGTTTATTGTTCCAAGGGGGTTTTAAAAAGTTGAGGGGGGGATTTTTTGTTTACAATTTTTTGAAGGGCTTCCTTTTTTTCAAAATTTTTCAAATTTCGAATTTTGAAAAGTTTCAAGAAGAAATCTTCAATTGCACAGTATTGTGCAATATATTTGTTAGATCTTTGACCACATTAATTTTGTGACAAAAATTTGATCACAATCCAAATTCAGACAGAATCAAGCTTGAATATTGTGACCAAATTTGCCCCAACTGTTCAGGGTTCAACCACTGGGGTCGTATAAAGCTGCTCCCTGCGGAGCACCTGGTTCAAGTTTTTTTTTATGTTATAACTTCAATGAACATTTCCTAAAAAATTGGACGCCTAACCCTGGTGTATTTGCTATATATATGAAATGACAAAAAATCTATAAAAAAAGACTCAACATAGAAATCAAAATACAATCAGACATTGTTTATGAATTGTTTGCATATAAAGAAACACTTTTAACGTTGAATTGACATGTTACATACTTTTTATCTTGCCTGCTTTCTTATGTTTTCGGCCAAGTTCTCTTAAAAGCATGATGATTTCAGGCTTCCCATTTTGTAAATAGTCAAATTTTAAGTTTTATCCATTGAAACATGTATTTGTTATATCCGCAAAAGGAAGTTTTGAAGACATATTAGTTTTAGACCCAAGACGGAAAAAAGACTAGGTTATCCGCAAATGTTATATAAGTACCTAGAATTTTGCCATACGGTACTGTAGATTCATTAATATTCGTTGATTTCAAATTTAAATGTTCAACGAATTACATATTTTATAAAGGAATATATGCCGACTGTGACAAAATCATGAAATTTGATATTTTATAAGTTTTCCTTAATCCACAATAATTTGTTCCAACTAAAAATTAAATGAATCCACAGTATATGAATACGTTTTTATCGACCAAAACGGTCCATGAAATAATTCTTCATGATGGCTTCCTTGTTTCACTTTTCTTTTTTCTTTTTTGGCATGCACATCTGTAGATAAGAGTCAAATGCATACCGATTCAAATGAGGTTGAATTATTGATTTGCAAGCTATTACATGTAATACATCAGCGATCTTCTTGGAATTATTTATACAAATTACAACCAAGCTAATTGATCAATGCAAACACTGATATTCTGAGTTCATGTATTGTTTTAACAAATGAATCGTAGCTAAAATAATCCCTTTTACATGCGACATTGGATACTCCAATACCATGTTATTCTAGTTATTCACGGATATTCATATTTAACCGCTCTGTAGGTTATCTATAGGTGTTATTATAAGCTAGTATGTTTTTCATTAATAACTTTAATGTAGGTATCTTTTGAAACCTTTTTTTCCCATAGAGGGCTAGTGCAGGGACAAAAGAAAAAACTGAACAGAGTTATACTTTACTAAAACGTATTGAACAATCTAAGGTAGTTCGGGGGTTTAAATTTTCGCGCCGTCTGCGCATAAAGTTGCGCATTGATATCGTAAGTGATGTACATTGTCGTAATTTTCCATAACAGTAAAATATGATCATTTAAATAATCTTTTTTATTCAAATACAGTGAGAAAGAGTTGAATAACTTTTAAATGCCATTTTAAAACTTAATAAAGTTTATTGTTACTATTGTCATTGTCGAAGTTTTACTTCCGTTCTAAAAATAAATATGGAGCATGTTTTGACGTAGGAGAAGAATGAAGAGAGAATAGCTCATATTAATCGAACACGTGAACTGCTTTTCATGAATACTGCCATGCAGATCGAAATTATAGATAACGATCTTCATTTTGGTAGCTTATGAAGCAGTTTCACCCTTGTCTTACACTAGAAAAGGTCCGACAAACATGCGAAAGATGGATGTAAACAAATCATAAAAGGGGAAATTTAAACTGAAAAATAAGTACTAATGAATTGAATATACATGATCAAAGAGCGATTCACGACCACTGAAAAATAATATGTAAGCGTAAAAATAGCGGAAATAATTTCAAAAAATATCCGTGTCGAACAACAAAACAATGACACCCCCCCCCCCCCTTTTCAGGCTGAAAATAAAATTATACATGTAAGTTAACCATAGGCATAGCTCATGGTACTTCTATCATGTAATATATTTGAAAATTTGTGGACCTGAGAAATGTCATCTGCATAGGGTTCAGGACATTTGCGTTTCTGGGAGAAAAGGTCATGATTCATGAAAGTAGGCGGTTTATATAATTACATTTATATGCAAACAGAATTTTCTTGTTGTAAACTTGGATTATTCGAATGCGAATGAAGTTGATATTGCCCAGATTCAAGTTGTTACATTTTTGGTTTAAATAACCATGCACACTTAAAATTTAGAACATATCCCATCTATATAAAAAAGATGTGGCATGATGCCAATAAAACAACTTCAATGTATCCACAAGAGACCAAAATGACACAGACATTTACAGCTATAGGTCACCGTATGGCCTTCAACATTGAGCAAAGCCCAAACCGCATAGACAGAGAAAATAAACGGTCTTATTCATGTTATTTAAATAAGAAAATGAACGAAAAACAAATATGTAGCACATAAACAAATGACAACCACTGAATTACAGGCTCCTGACTTGGGACAGGCACATACATAAATAATGTGGCGGGGTTAAACATGTTAGCGGGATCTAGACTGTAAAAGTCTGTATAAATTATTTTTAAAAATGAATCATTTCACAAAACTACCTTTCTTACCGATGGTCTGGATGGAGGGTCCTTCATTTCATTCTTATCTAATTCTTTATACCATTTATCTCTATTTATTTTTTGTTTTTTTCCATTTTTCTGTAATTCTTATAATTTAACACCCGGTTTTTCTTCATTGTTACATGTATGTCTATTTTCTTTATTTACAAATGTATTGTGAACATTACATGCATTATTCTCTATTCTTTAAACTTTTCCTGACCCTCCTATAATATATATTTGATCCTACAGAAACTTCATGAGAGAAAAACAAAACTTTTACTACCTACACAGGAAAAGGGGTCTTGTCATTAAATGATTTTTTTCTAGATTTAAAAGCTTGTTAGGTCTCTATAGAGTAATTTGAAGTGCATTTCTTTAACATGTTAAAGACATTAAATGCAAACTTTTAAAAATTACACCTGCACTAAGTGGGTGTTATATTCTCTTGATGGCTTCAGACATTTTTTAACCTTTTTCAGCCGGTCCATTCATGACAAAAGTTACGGTATAATTTCAACTCTTTAAATACTTCCCCTTTAAGCATGTTAAGGCATATTTTTTAAAGGTGTATGAAAAAAAATTGTAAGATGTGTAATGTTCACACAAGAGTCTATATTTTGTAAATAAAGATAAATCAAAGGAT